>JAJKFI010000155.1:472236-493228 GCA_029204185.1 Lerista edwardsae | reverse complement strand
TGTGTGTGTGTGTGTGTGTGTGTGTGTGTGTGTGTGTGTGTGTGTGTATGTATGTATGTTCCACATAGGCTCCGCAACGCCTGGGCCGATTTGCGCCAAACTCGGCACGCGGGTGCCTTGGCCCCCCGAGACCGTCGCTGCGCGGTTTTGGAACAGATCGCGCCCCCACGGGCGCAGGTAAAAGCGAATTTGTGGTTCTCTGTGGGTGGCTATGGGCTGAGCCGCAGCATTCCGAGGCTCTGATGATGTCATGATGAGATGCAAATGACATGCAAATGACATGCGGAATCTTCACGCAGCAACTGAACTCTTGACAGTTGGAAGACAAACAGCAGCAAACAGGTTTCCCGCAGGCAAACCGATACAGGGCCAGGGAAATGTGTTCTGTGGACATGTGGGCGGTCCCTGCTTGGCAGTGGACAGTTGGCACAAGGTGCTGTGGCTGTTGCTCTCTCTCTGAAAGTTTACTTTCACTGTGTAATGTAAGGCAATTGGGCAGGTGCAACCAAAGGCTACAAAGATGAAACAACAGCGTACACAGGAAACACCTGAGGGCAAAAAAAACACGACTTGCAACGCTACGTCACAGAGCTGCTACATCTAAAGCAACACAAACAGTACAGCAGCGTCACAAACGACTACAGGATATGAAACAGAGGGCTGCTACATCTAGAGCAACAGAAACAGTACAGCAGCAGGGATGGGACATATAAACACCCGGGCACACATGTGAGTGGGGGGAGGGGTCAGGGATGGGACATATAAACACCCGGGCACACATGTGAGTGTGTGTGGGGGGGTCAGGGATGGGACAGATAAACACCCGGGCACACATGTGAGTGTGTGTGGGGGGTCAGGGATGGGACAGATAAAAACCCGGGCACACATGTGAGTGTGGGGGGGTCAGGGATGGGACAGATAAATACCCGGGCACACATGTGAGTGTGTGTGTGGGGGGGGTCAGGGATGGGACAGATAAACACCCGGGCACACATGTGAGGGGGGCCAGGGATGGGACATAGAAACGGGCCATCTGTATGCCTGGTGAGGGGGGGGGGTCAGGGATGGCACCTATAAACACCCGGGCGAAGCCGGGTACATAAAAGCTAGTACAACAAATAAAAACATATGAATATATGAGGTCCATTGCAACCATAAGAACATAAGAACATAAGAAGAGCCATGCTGGATCAGGCCAAGGGCCCATCTAGTCCAGCTTCCTGAATCTCACAGTGGCCCACCCCAGGTGCCCCAGGGAGGCAGGAGACAACAAGATGCTTGCATCCTGTTGCCACTCCCTTACACCCGGTACCTGTAGCCCACCACCTTTGTAAGGAGGTTGCACAATCCATCATTGCCTATAGCCCACAATGGATCTTTCCTCCAGAAATCGGTCTAATCCTCTCTTAAAGACATCAAGACCAGATGCCATCACCACCTCCTGTGGCAATGAGTTCCACAGATTAACTACCCGCTGGGTAAAAAAGTACTTCCTTTTATCTGTTTTAACTCTCCCAACCCTCAGTTTTAGCGGATGCCCCCTGGTTCTGGTGTTGTGAGAGAGGGAAAAGAACATCCCTCTATCAACTCTATCCCTTCCATGCATAATTTTGTATGTCTCAATCATGTCCCCCCTCAGGCGCCTTTTTTCTAGACTGAAGAGCCCCAAACGCTGCAGTCTTTCTTCATAAGGGAGGTGCCCCAGCCCCGTAATCATTTTTGTCGCTCTCTTCTGCACCTTTTCCAACTCCACTATGTCCTTTTTGAGATGCGGCGACCAGAACTGGACACAATATTCCAGGTGCGGCCTTACCATTGCTTTGTACAATGGCATGATAATATTGGCTGTTTTATTCTCAACCCCTTTTTTAATTACCCCGAGCATGGAATTGGCTTTCTTAATTGCTGCCGCACACTGGGTCGATACCTTCATGGAATTGTCCACCAGCACCCCAAGATCTCTCTCCTGAGCTGTCACAGACAGCTCAGAACCCATTAGCCTATAGGTGAAGTTTTGGTTTTTGGCCCCAATGTGCATCACTTTACATTTGTTTACGTTGAAACGCATCTGCCATTTGGCTGCCCATTCCCCCAACTTGGAGATATCCTTCTGGAGCTCTTCACAATCCTCTCTGGTTTTCACCACCCGGAAAAGTTTTGTGTCATCTGCAAACTTGGCCACCTCGCTGCTTATCCCTGTCTCTAAGTCATTTATGAATAAGTTGAAAAGCACGGGCCCCAAGACAGATCCCTGGGGCACTCCACTTTTCACCTCTCTCCATTCTGAAAATTGCCCATTGACCCCCACTCTCTGTTTCCTGGCCCTCAACCAATTCTGGATCCATAAGAGGAGCTGCCCTCTTATTCCCTGACTGTGAAGTTTCTTCAGCAGCCTTTGGCGGGGGACCGTGTCAAACGCCTTCTGAAAATCCAGGTATATGATATCCACAGGTTCACCCACATCCACGTGCCTGTTGACCTTTTCAAAGAATTCCAAAAGGTTTGTGAGGCAAGACTTACCCTTACAGAAGCCATGCTGACTTTCTTTTAGCAGTACTTGTTCCTCTATGTGTTTTAGGATTTTATCTTTGATAAGGCTTTCCACCATCTTACCCGGAACAGACGTTAGGCTGACCGGCCTGTAGTTTCCAGGGTCCCCCCTTCTCCCTTTTTTAAAGATTGGCGTGACATTGGCTATCCTCCAATCCTCTGGCACCGTGGCCATTTGAAGGGACAAGTTGCATACTCTAGTTAAGAGGTCAGCAACTTCGTTCTTTAGTTCCTTAATAACTCTTGGATGTATACCATCTGGGCCTGGTGACTTATTTATATGTAGTTTATCAATTTGATCTAAAACATCTTCCTTATTCACCATTATCTGCTTTAATTCCTTAGTTAGGAAGGGCTGTTCGGGCTGTGGTATCTGCCCAAGTTCTTCTGCTGTGAAGACGGACGCAAAGAATTCATTTAATTTCTCTGCAATCTCCAAGTCCCCTTTTATCTCATCTTTCCCTCCCTCACCATCCAGCGGGCCAACCGCCTCTCTGGCAGGTTTCCTGCTTCTAACATATTTGAAGAAGCTTTTATTATTCCCCTTTATGTTGCTAGCCATGCGTTCCTCAAACGCTTTCTTGGCCTCCCGTATCACCTTCTTTTCTTGGCCTTCCCGTATCACCTTCTTTTGCCAGAGTTTATGTTCCTTTTTATTCTCCTCACTGGGGCAAGACTTCCATTGACGGAAAGAAGCTTCCTTGCTCTTTACAGCTTCTCTAACTTCGTTTGTCAGCCATGCAGGTACCCTCCTGGACCTTGTTGAACCCTTCTTTCTTTGCGGTATACACTCCCGCTGGGCGTCTACTACTGTCACTTTAAACAGCCTCCACGCAGCCTGGAGGGATTGGACTCTTTTTACCTTCCCTTTCAATTTCTTCCTAACTAGCCTCCTCATCTGAGGGAAATCTGCCCTTCGAAAGTCCAGGGTTCTTGTGTCAGATTTGCTCTGCACTCTATCCTGGACATGCATGGCAAAACCAATCGCAGCATGGTCACTGTCCCCCAATGGCTCAGTAACACATACATCCCTCACTAAGTCCCGAGTGCCACACAATATTAAATCCAGAGTCGCCTGTCCTCTGGTCGGCTCCATGACTAGCTGCTCTAAGGCACAGTCATTCAACACATCAAGGAATCCGGTCTCTCTTTCTTGACCAGAGCAGCAGTTGACCCAGTCAATATGAGGATAATTGAAGTCCCCCATGATTACAATCCTGTCTCTCTTGGTCACTGCCCTGATTTGTTCCCTCATTTCAAGGTCACCTTCAAGTTTTTGGTCGGGAGGACGATAGCACACCCCCACTATTACATTGCTCTTACGGCCTGGTAGTTTAACCCACAGTGACTCCACGGAGGAGTCCGGCCCCCACCTTCAGTTTCTACTCTGCTGGATTCTATCCCTTCTTTGATATAGATGGCCACCCCTCCGCCAACACGCCCTTCCCTGTCCCTCCTATAGAGTTTATAGCCTGGAATTGCAGTATCCCACTGATTCTCTGCATTCCACCAGGTTTCCGTTATACCTACTATATCAACGTTTTCCCTAGCCACCAAACATTCCAGTTCCCCCATCTTTGCTCGGACACTTCGGGCATTCGCATAATAACACCTATATATGGGGTTCTCTAACGAGGGACTGTTTTTTGATCCCTTTCCCCCTCCTCTCTTTGTACTGGACAAACTATCACTTACACTCAGGTTTGACGTTCTAATTCCTACTCCTCCATTGCTCTTTGGTACTCCTCCACCCTCCTCTTCCCGTAGGGATGAGGAGTTCCGAACCGGACGCCGCTCGGCTCCTGTCGGCTTTCCCCCAGGGATCAGTTTAAAAGCTGCTCTGCCACCTTTTTAATATTAAGCGCCAGCAGCCTGGTTCCATTTTGGTTCAAGTGAAGCCCGTCCCTCTTGTACAGGCCTGGCTTGTCCCAGAATGTTCCCCAGTGCCTAACGAATCTAAACCCTTCCTCCCGACACCACCGTCTCATCCACGCATTGAGACTCCTGAGCTCCGCCTGCCTAGCTGGCCCTGCACGTGGAACTGGTAGCACTTCTGAGAACGCCACCTTGGGGGTCCTGGCCTTCAGCGTCCTGCCTAGCAACCTAAATTTGGCTTCCAGGACCTCCCGGCTACATTTCCCCACATCGTTGGTGCCAACATGCACCACGACCGCTACCTCCTCCCCAGCACTCCCTACCAGCCTATCTAGACGAGACGTGATGTCCGCAACCTTCGCACCAACCCTCTCCTTTATTTCAGCTGTACAGGGCCATAATCTTTGTCTAGAATGATGACGGAAATAATCTTGCCTGAAAAGGAATGGTTTTCACCCAGGCACGCAACTTACTGGTCATGATAAGGACTGTAAACCTGAAGCCAAAAAGGAAAGTCAATGAAATATTTTGTAGGCTGTGAGCTTTATTCTACTACTACAGTAGGCTGGTAGAGAGGCAAATCTAGCTTGCTTTAACAATCAGGTATAAGCAGACTTGAAAGGAGCCTAAATAAACCTAGCAGTGGGAAAGCACTTTGGAAAAAAGTGAACAAGAGACAACATATTTTCTATGTACTGTATATTAAAAGACAGCTTTTGTTAAAACACCTTTCGCAGAATTTCTGCCCAAAATATGAGTGCGTGGGAAACCCTCCTTTGCAACAAAGACTTTGACTTAAATTCTTAGGGTAGAACTATACAGTATATCAGTTTTTCTCAAACTGTGGGTCGGGACCCACTAGGTGGGTCCCAAGCCAATTTCAGGTGGGTTGCTTAGCCTGTAGTTCAGACATGGGAAGATGGAACACTGGAAGGGGGGAGGGCTGTGTGGTAATTTTGCTTGTATCAAGGTTGTAAATAGGGTTTTTTTTTTCCCTTTCTGATTCACTCTGCTATTGGAAAATGCATGATAAACAACCCAATTTATTGCTGCATTCTCAGAAAAGCAACAGGCTCTGGCATTACAATGATGGCACTATCAGTGATGGCATCACTCCTGGTGGGTCCCGGACAGGTTTTCATTCTAAAAAGTGGGTCCTGGTGCTAAAAGGCTTAGCATTGAAGAATAATACAAAAACAAAGGACTGCACCTGTGGTGGAGGCCCTGTGTAGAGTCCTGCAGTGGTGTTCCTAGAGGGGGGCAAAATAAGTTAGGCAGGAGCCTGAGCCTTGCATAAAGTGCCCCCCCCTCAACTTCAGAGCCATTCACAGCCCAGAGATCAAAGCCTCCGATCCAGCTCTCCAAGTAAAGCCATAAATGGCTTTGAAGGCACTTTACACAGCTCAGGCTTCTACAAAACTGAGCATGCTACCCGCCCTCCAGAACTGAAGTCCCATCCTCTAAAACGTCATTGGCTGCTATGACAAAGGCACCTAGTATAATGCTATCAAAACAGAGGAAAGTAATATGATTAGGGGCACAATCCTAACCTGGAGTTAGGCCAGCACAGTTAGGCCAGCAAAGTTTGGCCAGCACAAGGGCCATCGTAAAGTGCGTTTGGACCATTCTTAGAGTCAAGGAGGATGGCGGACGTCTTTCTGACTCTGACAGTGGTCCAAACATACTTTATGGTGCCCCTTCTGCTGGCCAAACTTTGCTGGCATAACTGTGCCGGACTAACTCCAAGTTAGGATTGCGCTCTAAGACATTATGGACAAGGAAAACTCAATAGGACCACTGTTTTCATTAGCAGCCCCATGTTTCATCTCAAGGTAACAAAAAAAGCCAGACTGGATTAAGTCATAAACTAACCCAAACCATCATCCTTTTGTCCACCACCCAGTAGCAGAACAGAAAGGCGTACTTCTTCCCTGTCACTGTCTTCAAAGGAGCAAGCATGTTCCCTGAGAGCCAGGAGCTCATTGCACGAAGGACACACTCTCAACTTATCCCAACAGTGTCATACAGATGGCACACTAATATAAGCATCACACTGGAAAACATCCATCTCCCTGTTGACTTTCTATCCTCATAACAAGTGACGGTTTGTTTTTGTTTACTTGGCTGGTTTGCTTCCTTGGTAAGCAAAGTCTTACTTTGCATTTTATTTTAGGAGCTTGGTTTTGAGGAGGAGGAAAATTAGTGCCCTGGCCACCTTGCCCTGCTGCTCAACTCACACAGATTCAACTCATCCTAAGTTTGCTTCCTACTTAGCTTGATGTTTTGACACCAGACTGTCTTTGCTGTGGAACACGTTCCCTCACATTCTCAGCTGTCTGGCTCCCCTGTCAGCTAGCTTCAAAGGGCAAATTCCCTCCAGTGGTGTCATTCAAATTATTTAGGAACAGGAACTCACTTTTGATTGGCACTTGTCGGGAATCCGGAACCAGCCACGGAGCCCGTTAGGATCCGGAACGCCCGTTCTGGTCCGTTCCCCCTGAATGACATCACTGATTCCCTCCATTTCTCTCTTGCAGCCAATTAGAATAGGAGGCACTCATTTAAGGGAAGTGGGTGTGGCTCAGCTTCTGGTGGCTCAACACCAGACCACACAGCACTAATTTAATGGAAATTAGGGGAGTGTCAGCCCTGGGAACAGTAATTTTCTCAGGAGGATGGATACATTTCTTATAACAGCCAGTCTCCTCCTCCCCACAACTTTGTTCTTATTCCCAGCCTGAACAAAGCCAAAGCATCTCTCATTTCCATTCCTACCTTCTCTTTGTAATTTAATACTTTTTCCTATTCCCAGGGGTGGGTTTTCTGTTGTTGTTAAATGCGGCATAAAAACACAAAACAGCCCCTTTTGGGGATTAAAATATTTGAATAAAAACACAACACTCCACATTTTGGTGTTTTAAGATATTTTCCAGAAATTAAAATAGATTCCTTTTCCAATTAAAAATAATACTATGGCTGCATCTGCTGACACTATAGGCGCAATCCTAACCTGGAGTTAGGCCGGCACAGGTAAGTAGCAAAGTTTGGCCAGCACAAGGGACACCATAAAGTATGTTTGGACCACTCTCAGCGTCAGAGAGGCCAGCACGCAGACGTTAGCCATTCTCCCTGACTCCGAGAGAGGTCCAAATGCACTTTATGGTTTCCCTTGTGCCAGCCAAACTTGTCTAGCCTAATTGTGCTGGCCTAACTCAAGGTTAGGATTGCGCTCTATATATCATCCACCTAGTACACTTTTAAGGGCACAATCCTAACCTGGAGTTAGGCTGACACAGTTAGGCCAGCAAAGCCAGCACACAGACGCGCACCATCCTCCCTGCCTCCAAGAGTGGTCCAAATGCGCTTTACAGTGGCCAAACGTTGTTGGCCTAACTGCCGGCCTCACTCCAGGTAAGGATTGCGACCTAAAGCATTTAAAATTAATAACAATGAGAACTTGGAATGAGAATGTCGAATAAAAACACATAGCACAGCAATTCGCTATTTTATTCCGAAACTTTAGAAAAAGTATCAGAAAAAAAAACACCCCTACGTATTCCTCTCCCCTCACTAGCCAGACACAAACTGTAAGATCTTTGAAGTAGAGGCCTATGTTTCAACGGGAGAGATTATAGCTTGAGCTTCATTGTTCAGTGCAACGTCAAGGTGCTTAACTTTGACCAGATTGGGTTCCAAACAGTCAGATTACTTTTAAATAGAATTCCACAATTATGACGTCCACACATAAGCATCTATACAACACAACACATATTGTAAATCAGAGGTAAGTTTCATATTTCAAGGTTGTTGCTTTTTTAACACACGCATTTCATTCTATGACCTGGTCACTCCGACGTCAATTTGTAAATATAGTGGAACAATAAAGAACATGCAGTGATGCAGGACTGGGTGGGGCCTCTGAAGAAATAGTTCTTGCATGAATGAAAGAGGAACTTGACAAACAGAATCATAATTGCCACAAAAGAAAGCCAGTTTATCTATGGGTTAAAACATCCAGCTGTAATCAGATAAATCCATTAGGAGAGGCATGCATACACCTCCACACCAAACACCCAGGATCCCTACAACGGCCAGCACCGATGCTCAAACTTTCAGGGCCATTTAACATAGGGTGGATTCTTCCAATTTTTTTAAAAAATACATCTTTAAAATGAAGAAATGGATTTCAAAAATTCAAGCCAGACCTTTCTCATTCTATAATGGTATTAATAAAAATATTACAATGCAGTCATTCACACACACCCCAAAAAGGAAAAAAAAGAAACAAGCAGCAGAACCTGTGAGTCAGGTACTATTGTAGCAATTATTTATAACTCCATTAACCAAACATTTGGGCATTTTCTTTCCATCTCATTAAGAAAACCCCACTGCTGTATTCAGTAGGTACCAACTCCTGCTGGGGTTCTTTGACTTCTCACATTCTTTGCATTTTTATGTTGGTGGCCCTTCCTCCAACATTGGGTCTTTTGCAATGTGCAGTGCAATGCCATTCATGTTTACTCAGAATTGCTCCACTGTTTTCACTGGGGCTCACTCCTGGATAAGAGATGCAGCCTGACATCCCAGTCCTAATAGAGAAGTGTGCCAGGCTTTGGTGCTGTTGCAAATGCAACAACACGAATGCTGTGTGACAGAGGCGGGATCAGCAGTGTTGGCACACACCATAACCCCCTTCCCTTATCTGCCAACATTGATCAATGCAGACTTGCTCCAGCTACATTGCTGGCACTGGTTCGAGTTGACCTGTTCTGGCTACTGGACAAATGTTCTCTTATCCCAAAGAGATCTTGAGCAGCCAAAATACCCGCAACTGAGCCAAAACTGGTGTGGGAAAATTTCAATAGGATTGGGCTGGAAGTGATCTTGCTTAAAGTGCAATCCTAACTCCAGGTTAGGATTGCGCCCTTAGTGTCCTTGCACGTATATAGAGAAACCACACAAAAATCCATTAATTTAATAACTGTCCCCTTTGTCTCAACACATATAATTTTATAACATGGGCTATAGGACCAAAGGTTTTACGTCATCATTATAGATAGTAAAAAGGCTCTAATCAGTTGTAGCCTTATTGTGTTTTAATTGTCACAGCATCTAATGACTATTCATGCTTGTTCAGGAAATCATATGAATAAGGAAACTTCATTTAAATGTTTCAGGCCTTCCCGACAGGAGGCAATGAGCAGTATAAATCATATCAATAGTACATACACTTGGTGCCGTAAAAATTAAATGTTAGAATTTGTTTTCGTTTTTTAGGCATATAAATCCTGGAACCAGGCAACAGCTAGAGCAGTCCCATAACGTTTATTCATTTCTTCTCTCCATTCCAAGAAATCAACTGTACGTTGTGCGGAAAATTCTTTTTACTTGAGCTGCTTTTCCAACTGAACGATATTTTGAATACATTCCAGACACAGTAAAATAAATTAAAGCTACAAGTTTAATTAATAACCGGGTGGTACAGTGTCACAGTTATCCAATTATAAATATTCTGCAATGATCTCTAAAATACTCTTTGTTTGCTTTTGCTCCCCCCCCACACCCCGCCACTCCAATTAAGCTCTTGCTTCACGGTCCAGCAGTTAATGATTTTACATCCCTGAGTGCCTGAGCCCCCAACAGGGTCAAAATTCTCTTTTTATACTAATAATTGGATCAAAAAGAAGATGGCAAAGAATTATAATGAAAAATGTTAATTGCCCTCATTTTGAAAGCTAGGCACACTGCTAATCATAAAATCACATGACGATCAGCTGAAAAATGTATTGTTAAAGATAACAGAAGGGGCAAAAAAGGTAATTAACATCTGTTTTAGCAGAGCCGTCAAATGACAAAAGACAACTGAAAGACAAAGAAATAGCCAAACAAATATCTATTTGGAATGAGTTTCACTTGATAGCACAATTATTCTACAGCGAGTGCCCAAAGCTTGAGGGCGCTGATTTTTATTTGTGAACAGTTTATGAATTTGGGCCATGCTTCTAAGAATATACTTGCCAACCATACATCTGAAGTCCTCCTTGAGTCTTTGCTCTATAGCAGGGGTCTTCAAACTACGGCCCACGGGCCAAATCCAACCCACCACAAGATTTTATCTGGCCCGCAGCAACTTCAAATACTTGGCATTTCTACTCATTATATATTATTTATCATTTTAAGCATGGCATAGTTTCTTTGTAAATGTCACATTTCTCTTTTGTTCTGAATCATATCCTGAAGAGACTTTTTTTTATAAAAAAAACCACATAAAAACTTATTCATTTAAATTTCATTCATAAATAAATAAAAACTTTTTTTGGCCCACGAAAATGTGTAAAATATAAGATGTGGCCCTCGTACTGAAAAGTTTGAAGACCCCTGCTCTATAGAATACACAGTCTTTCCTTCTACGCTATTCAGGGTGCATGCAAACGTACATTATTTGAGTGGTAGCCCACACACGTTTGTTCAAACGTACAATCTGTTCAATACCACTGAGCCTAGGAGAAACCAGTTCTGTGAATTTGCAAAAGAAACTGGCTGTGCACAGGGCTAATTGGCTAGAACATGTGATGTCACAAAAGCTTGCCAAGACCCCCTTCATTGGAACCATTCTACAACTTTTAAAAATAATTGCAAGTATGTTGCACGTTTTAAATAAGTCAATGAGCTTGGGGGGAGGGGGGAAAGTAGTATCTGATTTGCATGCACATGTACACATGATTTGTCAATTATATTATAAAGGCAGAAGTAAAAAAGGCTCACATTGTGAAAAAAGAAACCAAAGGACCCTACTTTGAAACATGAGGAAAATTTCCCCTTGCACAGCTACAATTCTAACATGTCCCCCCAGTGTATTTTTAAAAAGGGTTTTACTACAGCCTTGCAAAAAAAGAGTTCAAGAATTACTAGTCCACACAAATTTTTACTAACAGCCCAATCCCATATTGCAGTGTATCCAGCGTAGAATAAGAGACAGCTGGAGGCCACCTTGAGGTAAGGGGATTTATCCCCTTGCCCCTGGGCAGGCCCCTGCAGCCCCAATAGGGCTACACAGAACTGCGACAGTGAAATCCGGGCCAGGGCTAGGAGTTAGGATCTGGCATAAGTGCCAGATCCTGTCTCCAGAGCCCTCCCTGGGCCGGGCCAGGCCAGCCATGGGCCCACCCTCTCTCTGCCCTCCCCACGGCCTGAAATGCCTCCCTCCCGACGCCCTCCCAAACCACCCATCCTGGCTGGGCTGCTGCAGAGGCAGGATCAGGTCTCCATGGGCCAGAGCAACGGCCTACGTCTGCCCGGATGTCTCCCAGAGTGGCGCAGATGTGCCTTACAGCACGTCTGCGACTCTCTTCGACCAGTTCAGGAGACATGCACCAGCCTATATCCACCTCAGGATTGTACTCCTGGTTACGCTCATGGTTAGTGGTTTGTGGATGAATAAGGAAAAAAACGTACATAATGTTTTTTTTGTGTCTAGTTGCCCAGAGGCAATTCTTCCTTGCCACAGATGATGTGCAAGTGGCTATTTACAAACCTAAGCCACTGCTAACGTAGCGCTAAGAATTTGCTAACTACACATATATTAAATCACCTGACAGATGCATATTAGGTTACCTGACTAAGCATTTGGGTCAGGATAGCCATCTGCAGTAACAACAGTGATCTATTGCTGAAATGTCAGCGCAACATCATGCTTTGTAATGCTGCACTGCCCCAGGCATTTATTGATGTTTTCATGCTGTTTTTCTATCAAAGCGCTGTCCAGTAAGCCGCCACAGTATACCAAATTCAAGGCATTTATGTGCTGTTGCAGCAAACCTTACTTAACACCTTAGGGCTGTTCTCATGTCTGTACCTAGATACAGCGGTTTGAACCTGGCTATATATTTCCATGCCAATGGCTATATCTGCATTACAGATCAACAATACGTGAACACTACACACAGACTGTGTCTGCACTGATCAGAATGTGCAAATAGCTGGACCAGGGCTATAGCCGGCCTTCCTTGGGGCTGCCATGTTTCTTGGTGGAGCCATGTCTAGTGACTGACAAGAGATGGCAATTGGTGGGGTGTCATCTGGCTGGACCACTGACCCTACTAGCAAATCCCCCACCTGCACACACCCTCCTCCTTGCCTTGCCTAGTCCTGTACTGTGCCAGTCGCAGTCAGTCCTCCTTTTCCCACTCACATGATTTCAAAAGGCAGAGAGGAGCAGAAATGTGTGAAGGAAATGTGTGAAGGAGATGAGTGGTGACCTTAAATGTCTTCCTAGGAGAACTTCCCAGGACAAAATCCTATATGAGGTGAAGCAGTGGTCGCACCCTGGCTAAAGCCCTGAACTGAAATACAGACTAACCATTATTGTACCCAGAGACACAGAGGTACCCAGGTACAGTTTAACATGTGAACAGTCATCCAGTTGTCAATATAAAGCAGAATCTAACTTGCACATTTTTTGCTTGGTCTTCACATACTAGCACTTCACATACCTTCAGTAATTATCATAGCCTTCCTGTAGAGTAAGTATGGCCTCCCCTGATGTTCATCCTATGAGGGCAGGTCTACATCATAAGGACAGGGGTAGGATATTGGGGAACTTCTGGGGGTCCCCAAAAACAACCATGGATGGCCAGGCTGTTGCAATTTAGACTAGACTTCTTTATTGGCTCCTGGCGGGCACAATCCAATCCAACTTTCCAGCACCCTTGCATTGAGGAGGCCTCCAACCACACCACAGGATGCAGCTCATGCCCCATTGGCACAGGTGTGTCAGTGGATAGGATTGGGGCCTGAGTCACCCATGGCTATCCCCTTCCCCTTATAATGATCTCTTGACCTCTTCCAACAGGCCTGGATGCATGAATAACTCTCCTTTTTACTCTTTGGATTGGATAGGCTGGAGAAGCTGGTGAGGGTCTGGGTGCCAACTTGACTAATGTTCCCAGGGTAAGAGGCCTAATGCCAACATCCCTGCAAATGCTTCCTCTTTCCCAGGTGAAGGGGGTTGGCTCACCCAGGCACCCTGTTAGGACTAGTCCAACAGCCCAATGGGGCTCGGGGGTTGGGGGGTGGGAAGCCTTCTCCACCTCCTTTGGGCTTTTCTTGTCTTCCCTTTTCCTTCTCTCACATTGTCCTTTCTCCCTGCTAGGCTCTGCCCCTGCCAGCTTTTTGTGCTATCCCCTTCTTTCTTGGGCTGCTCCTTCCACTTCCTATCCTTCCCTCAACTCTGTCCATCCTTGTTCATCTTAGCCCCCTCCCCAATCTAGGGCTGATCATACTGGCCTGCTGCACAACATTGCTTCAATGAGTTCCAAGAGAATGCATGCAAAGCACTTTCAGGAAAATACAGTACTAAGAATTATGAGAGGAATAATGATTTTCCTAATTTAAACAGCTTGCCTTCTGAAGACCAGCTTTCTGGTGGTTTGTGCAATCTATTACTTGATTATTCACCGCTGAATTGTTTTCATTGACAAGTACTGCATTAGAAGTGACATCAAAAGATAGGAAAGCTCTGTCTGTGGTGTTAGATTGGTTGTAGCTCATTTACATATGCAAATTATCACTTGATATTGCAGTCAGCTATGGTGGCTATCTACTAAGCCTGACTGTCTTCTATCCTTCATTAACTAGTTTGCTGCTCAGTGAAAGGCTGGTTCAAAATGTCTTTCATTTCATTAGAATTTTAATTTCTCCTATTGTCCTTTATTTCATTAATTATTAATCACTCTTAAGAGGCCCAGAGAAAATGACTTAATTTTCGATAGTGACAGTTTGGTTTCTGATTGCTTACTGCCTCTCCCAGCTATGTATCCTGGCCAACTTGAATTTCAACTGGCATCATCTGTGTGCCAAATCCGCATAATCAGGCTATTTTGGAGTTGATAATATAATGAAACCAGTACTTTACATGTAAATTTATGCCGAGTGGTAAACCATGGATTATGCAATGGGCAATATGCTATTGAGACGCAAGTTATATTTTTGCTCCTTCAGTTTAATTAAAGTTCACAACTTGCAGAAAACAGAATTCTGAATCATTTAGAGGTTTTTAGCCCCCACGCTGAGAATTTTCTACAACCTCTGTACAAGCACAAACAATGCACTGATACACGTAGTCCAAATGTATAAAAGCCAGCCCAAGTGAGGTTATAAAGTAAAGCTGCAATTGTATACATACTTATCTGCAAGTCCCAGTGAACTCAATGGGACACATTTCTGAGCAGACATGCATAGGATTGCACATGGATGATCCAAATATGTCACAGGCTCAGCACAATGATCACTAGGGACATAAACCTTTGGAAACATTTTCGACACACGTCCCAACATCAATAATAGAATCTGTATAAATGCACACATGCTTTTCCACTGCCTCCAGTAATTTCAATAGGGCAATCACAAGGGAACTTCCCAGAAGATGGTGCTTACAGTCTATGCCTGGTTATCAGAAAAATCACACAGCTCTACCGTGACAAACAATGCACAAATTTACATGAAGGGCCAAGACCCACTGTGGAACCTGAATCTCAAATGTTCCACTCAAGAACATCAAGCCAATAATAGATAGGAGTTTGTAGTCTGGCACCAGAATCCACTGTCTAGGTTAACAAAACCTACTAAGCAGTCACAGGAAAATAACATGAGCATAAGAAAGTAGCTGCTGGATCAGACCAAAGGTCCATCTAGTCCAGGATTCTGTTTCTCACAATAGCCAAATAGATGCCTATGGGAAGCCCAGAAATGAGACATGTAGGCACAGCCCTCTCCCGCTGCTGCTTCCCAGCACTTGGTGTTCAGAGGCATAGCTGCCTCTGAACTTGGCAGTAGTATGTAGCTATCACAACAAGTGGTTATTGATCCTATCCAACTTTCCAGGGCCAGTGCAGCTGCAATGCATTCCCTTTACTTACCTCGAAGAGACTTCCGTGACAGTCCCACCACCACCACCATCAAAGGATGCAGCGCATGCCCTGTTGGCACAGTTCCATCAGTGCTGGAAAGGTGGATACGACTGGGCCCTTATTCTCCATGAATTGATCTAATTCCCTTCTGGCATCAGATTCCACAGATTATGAAGTCCTTCCTTTTGCCCATTCTGAATCTCCCACCACTTAGTTTCACTGGGTGATCCTGAGTTTTGGTGTTATAGGAAAAAAAGGAAAAACTTCTTTCTGCCCACCTTCTCCACCTCATGCATAATTTTATGTCTCTATCATGCCTCAACCCCGCTGATGTCTTTTTTTCACAACTACGAAAAAAAAAAATCAAATGTTTGAGCCTTTAATTGTAAGATGGCCTATGAATGGCTACTTAGAAGTAAGTCCTGTGTTCAGGTAAACATAGAGTTACCAGATACAAACTTGGACAAAGGGCCTATCTATACCTTTAACCATTGTATAGAAGTGGGACTTTTGGCAGGTGCAACTCTACATGGATTTAAAAAGTTGCACCTGCCAAAAGTTCCTCTTCTATACAATGGTTAAAAGTATAGGCACTTTGTCCCTGCATGTATCTGGTAACCCTAGGTAAGCATGCACAGGATCACAACCATAGGCATACTGTTGTTGCAAATAATTTACCCTTCCTGATCCCATAAATATTCTGTTTCTAATTTTATTTTAAAATTCTTAACTACAACTGCAAGGAATCAAAGAAACACACAGAGACCCCCAAAAAGAGAAATTAATTTGAAATGCAATTAATTTCTCTTTTTTGGGTCTCTGTGTGTTTCTTTGATGGGATATAAGCAGGATTTGGGCCACAGTGCAAAAATCCAGAATCAAAATGCAACATGAATGTTCCAACTAACACCTGAAACTTAAACATGTGGACACAACTGAGCCAAAGCAAAGAAATCCCACTGAGATGTAAACGCATGCCTAACTCTCCCACTTAACTCAAGGGAACCTAAATGAGCTCAGCTTTCTGCCCGCTGATTATGATAGCATTAGAAAATGGAATGGGATCAGTGTAAGAACTGAGCTTTGGATCAGAATGTAGCATAAGTTTGCGCAATCTGCAAGTCTCCAGCTCAGATGTGGCCTACTAGACAAGCATAATGGCCTGCCTAGTGCTTCTCCTGTAGTTCTTTTGTAGTTCTAAAGAGGCAGCAAAAACAGGAGTTTGGCATGTCCTGGTAGACCACCGTACATGATCCATACACAGTAGTCTCCATTTGACTTGATGGATTGCAACTGGCGAAGGCCAAGTAGAGTAGATGAAACACAGATTTCTCATTTTGTGGCAATTCATATAAATGTTACTGTAACTGACAGGAGCTTAGAACAGATTTGAAAGCAAGTCAAAGTTAGTAGCCCTCAATATTTTTGATATTAGTCTGACTGAGCCTTGCATTAGCATATGCTAGTGGTTTCTTTGTGGCCTGAAAGAATCAAGGACCAAATTTTGGAAAGCATATTAAGATTTTTTTAAATACAACATCAGAAACTATATGAAGGGCAAATGGGAAATAGTTTTATCAGAAAACATTATGGCTGCAATCCTATACACTTTTCTGGGAACATGTTCCATTAAACAGTCATTTACTTGTGAGTAAACATACGTGGTGGCACAGTGGGTTAATTCGCTGTTGCTGGGCTTTCCAGCCGGAAGGTTGGGAGTTCGAGACTGCATGACAGAGTGAGCTCCCGTTGCTTGTCCCAGCTCCTGCCAACCTAGCAGTTCGAAAGCACCTAAATGCAAGTAGATAAACAGGGACCAATTTGGTGGGAAGGTAACGGCATTCCGTGCGCTATGGTATATAGTTATGCCAGCCACATGACCATGGAAGCTTGTCCTCAGACAAAACGCCGGCTCTACAGGCTTTGAAACGGAGATGAGCACCGCCCCCTACAGTCAGTCACGACTAGACCATTCGGTCGTGGGGAAACCTTTACCTTTAAACATACAGAACTAGGCTCACCAGTTTCAAGGACTAACCTCCACTCCATGAGCCCCCTCCGACTTGGTGGGTCCTAGAGAGTCACTCTGCCCATAGCACCCATTCTTAGGGATCAAAAGGACCATTCTTAGGGTCTCCTGAAGGCCCGGGCCCCCCTCCCAGCAGCAATGCTGGCCCTGGCCCTGATGGTATTGCATGCCTTCTGCATGCTTATTAGGCAGTAAGCCCAATGAATGGCACACAGTTGGACTTCTTTCCATGGGAACAGCCAAAAGGTTGGGCTACGCAGGAGTAATAGATAATCATGTCAGTTAGCTATCTCAAGCACAACCAGTAAAAGTTCCATGGACAACTAAAAACTTTAAATTTTAACATGGCTAAAATAGAGTGACAATCCAGCACCAACTGCATTGTGCTGTAATCCAGTAACAGGAAGAAGGAACAGAGTTTGAAATCTTGCCAAGTTTTTTTAAAAAACAAAAACAAAATACAGAATGTGCTTATTAACTGTATCCAATTACACACTTGGACTTCCCCAGCTTTAAGTAAAATTTCCTCCTGCCTTTTATGAATGATTAAGGAATCTGGTTCTAAAAACCTGGGAAGCATACGGGAAAGATCCGGGTCCAGCCAACGCTAGGCTTTTTGGCTTTGTATAAGAAGCCATGTGCTTCTGTTAGACTAGCGCTGCTCCGCTGCTCCAAATCAAACGTTCCCAATCCAGCAGCAGATCCGTGTCAGTCTGGTACCTTTCGAGGAAATAACTCGCAAGGCATTCTCTGGGTGACTTCTGCCGGCGAACAATCCGCGGCTGTAGGCGACGTTTAACTCAGTGCAACGCAACGCAACGCCTTCCGTTCAATGCAACTCCCTGGAAGCCAAACAAAGAATACAGTACTATACCTTTCGCTGCTCTTCTCTATTTAACGCTCGGACCGCTAAGCTCGCAAAGGAGGCCGCGGAAAGACACAAACGGCTGAGGAACACAACACGTGTCCATGGAAAAGAAGGCGAGGACAAATGTTGGATTTCCGATCATCATCTTTAAAAAGACTGATTCAGTTCACGTACACATGGCGATTTGGGACCCGACGGTTTGTTTTGCCCAAGCCAAGTTCCTCGACCTCTGATGGGAGCTTTCTCCCTCTACTCCCCACTCCGGGGTGGGGGGCGGTCTTCCTGTCTGGTTTCCAGATCAGCTGCAGAAAGTTTTGCCCTTTGCCTCCCTGCAGTTTGGTTTCAGTGTGCTTTCGGTACAAAGCGGAAGCACGCCAAAACACACACACACACACACCCTGCAGCGCCCAGGAGGACCTGCCGAGAATGAATGAGTGGCTGGCGATCGCCGCTTTGCCAACGTCACTTTGGGAGGCAAAGCCCCTACCAGTGCCCCGAGGGCGAAACTCCGCTTGCCTTTGCACTGCCGCAATCGGATCCCGCAGTTACTCGTGCTGCCCACACGCGGCAACCACCAGGATGAATGAAAGCGGCGGTGGCGGGCGAGGAAACTTACCTCCCAGTCCCGGACCTCCGCTGCAGTGCCATGAACCAAGAATCCCAGGCAGGCGAGATAACCCTTCCTCCTCCGTCCTCCCTGGCTAAGAGGTCGCACCCGGGCAGGCGACAGGGAGCCCGGGCGAGCCCCAGCAGCCCCGTGCGGTTGCAAGCATTGTGTGTGCGCGCAGGCGGCGAGGGAGGCTTGCCCGGCTGCAGGCTCCCGGCGGCGGCGGCTCCTCCTCCTGCCGCAAAACTGAACCTCCTCCCAGAGCCCAGCCCCCTCCGCCTCCCCCCGACATCCCCCAGTCCCGAGCAAGGGTGCACAACCGGGGCAGGGCGAGGAGGGCCACGTTGACATTCCATTCCGCGCGGCGTGCCCAACTGGAAAGCAGGTTTCCGGATTATTATTTCAGCTCGGGGGTTTCTTTTCAACCTGTGCCCTGCAACCGCCCTTCTCTTCTCTGTCTGCACCACACAGGTCTCTCTTAAGCCCTCCCTCAGTTAACCCGACCTTCTTTTTCCATTCCACCCCATAAGGTGCGCGCGCTCTCTCCCTCTCTCTCTGCATCTCGACAAGTATGTAACCCCACCTGTTGCCTACTCTTGTTCTTTGCCCACCTACCATCTCTCTGCAGTGCAAACTCACCCCTGCTCTTTTTTCTTTTTCTGCACCCTAAAGTCCAACCTCTCTTCTAACTGCCTCTCAACCAGGCTGGCCTTAGGGCAATGTAGCCCATGCCATCACATTAGGCCCTAAGCTCATGGGACCCTTGCACTGAACGGATCACCCGCTGCCACAGCCAGCATCTGGCAACCTGGGAGGGCGGTGTGGTGAGCGGAGCGTCAGCCCCTCCCAACCTCCCCTGAGTCAGTTTGGCCCCAAATAGGCCTTCCAGAAGTAGTTCACATCACCACCAACTGTTTCTGGGTGCCATGTTTTGTGTATGGCACTACAAGTGTCTGGCTCGCCACAGCTGCCTGATGAGTGGGGAGGGTGGGGGCCCCAAATGAGAGCCCTACACTGGGCCCCTCTGCTCTCAACCATCCCTCTCTTTCCTCAACCCACCAGTCTCTTTGCCCAGTCTCTTTCCTCAACCCACCAGTCTCTTTGCCCAGTCTCTTTCCTCAACCCACCAGTCTCTTCATGCCATCTTCTCTCTGCATGCTCTTCTGTGACTCTCTTATCGCTCAGTCCTGCCCCTTCTGTTCCTCTAGCTTTGCTGTTTTCTCCTTGCTGATGTGTATTAATGACTAATTAATTAACAATACTTGTTGGCGCGTAGCTGTGTACAGTCATTCACATGTTCCATTCAATGCAAGTATAGAGATTGCTGATCAGCAACAGTGAACCCAGTGACAGCCAGTCATTCACACAGAAACGGGCACCCTGGCCCATGCACAGCCCTACCTGGGTCCAGACAGCCTGTACCGTCCAGCGAGTGTGAAGAGATGTTTGAGTTGGCAGCAACAGCACCCCAGGGTTTCATTCTCCCAGCAACTTACTCACTCGGGCAGGGAAGGAGTCTCCAGGGCCAAACAGAAGATCTTTGTCTTTGCATCAAGGCAGCCCTCGCCTCCGTCTTTATTTTGGCCCGCAAAAGAAGTCTAAAAAGAGCTATGCTAAAGGAGTAAGCCACAAAACAAGAAATAGCATGGAGAGAATCAAAATAGAATTTCAAATCAAGAAAATATATTACACTCTTCATACCAACAGGCCCTAACATGAGCACTGAGTGGCATGAGTAAGCCAGCTGCTGAACAGGCTCAGTCAATCGGGGCCAGATGTTTCATCATCACCACTGTTGCCATAAACCCCTCCACCACCACACACTGACGTAGTGAGGGGCAGAAATCACTCTATTTGCTTCCTTCACGACACACAGGCAGCCCATTTCTCATCTTTTTCACCTTGCTGCTGCAATGAACTCAATGATTCATGCAACCCATGTGTGTTCGTATATATGTGAGTGGAGAAAACAGTAACAGCCCCCTTTCATGGAATCTGCATACTAGAATCTGCAGACTAGTTTTTGGAATGGTCTGCAAGATGCACAGGCATTCTCTGCTGTCCTGAACGCAACAACAACATCAGAGAGCTGATTGAAAAAGAGCATGCATAGATAGATAGATAGATAGATAGATAGATAGATAGATAGATAGATA
>JAJKFI010000155.1:437264-469902 GCA_029204185.1 Lerista edwardsae | reverse complement strand
TGGATGGATGGATGGATGGATGGATGGATGGATGGATGGATGGATGGATGGATCAGAAGCCTCTGAAGAAGCCCAATTAAGAAGGGGGGTACAGAACGTACTTTGATGATGTCCCTGCTAAGAAGAATGGATGGGTCTCCAATAGGCTGGCTGCTGGGTTCTCAACCGAAGCTGTAGCATAAAAGGAGTTTAACTGTAAAGGAATAGTGCCCACGGATGTAATCCTTTCTAGGAGCAGGGGGCTTAACAGCTTTAAAACACATTTTTTTTTAAAATAAATTTGAATGTGTTTTGATGGTGGGACCCAGTGTTTCAAAACGCTGAAAGAACACTCACCCCCTCTCCCAACTTCTGAATGTCACAGCAGGCTACCAGCCCTAAATCATTGCTTCAGTCCACGTGATGGATGACACGTCTTAATTTTTTTCTCCACATCAAGTCTTTAAATGAATCTCGACGCTGACCAGGAGTCAGAGCAGTGACCTCTTCGTTCTTGGCACTGGGTCAAAGACAGACCCTTGCTTCACACATCCATGAGGGACAGTAGTGGCTAAGAAATTCTGGGAGAATGGCTCTTTTGACTCAAAATGTGTCGCTTCTGCTTTTGAAGGCAGTAGTGATAGCTGGAGAAGGGGACCACAGGCCATGTGACAGAGCTGATTAACAAATGAGCTTTGTCATGTGTTGCTACCAGGACACCTGCAGCTGCTCCAGCGTGCCTCTCACAATGGGGGTTCTTTGTTAGGAGACCCGGCTCCAAAAGATGGAGCAAATGAGCATAAAAGGGGAAAGTTTTTGCCTATTAAGTCATTGAGTGTCTTCTCTCCCCGGCCCCCCCCCCCCCCGCAATAAAGCTGTGTTGTGCAAGAGCACTCCTTGTATGTTAACTTCTAAGTGCCGAAATGGCTGGATCATAACAGATGAGCCCTTTTGCGGTACGTTTCAATGTTAAAAGAAACAGGCTATTTTGTACATCGCAATTATTTTAACTTGCTTCAGACAGCATTCCAGATCGCAGCTGACACATAGCCCTCGAATAGAATGGTGTGGAACTAATGCGAGACTAACATGTGTCTTTGGAAGTAAGTGTACTAAGCAACACACACTACTTTTGTATATTGTATAGTTGTAGGATTTGTAATGTTCAATTACTCAGAGCTGAATCCTATGCATGTCCACTCAGAAGTCATGCCCATTATAGTCAAGAAGTCTCACTCCCAGGAACGTGTGGGTAAGATTGCAGCCAAAGGTAATTATAGTTTACAACGCAGGAGCGTAGTTAAAGAAGTGCAGAGGGGTGCAGTTGCACTGGGCAACAAGGTTTAGGGGGGGACAACAAGCAGAGCTTCACACTAGTGGTCAAAATGGTGAAAACCTTGGTATGTATGAATAATACCATCACGTTATACATAATTGGAAAGGTAATTTAATGCAGAATGCAGTGACACAAACTAGAGTGTAATATCTTTTACTCTATCAAAAGGTATGGCCCAAAAAACCCCAGAAAACTAAAATATGACTGTGATGTCATTTCCTGTTATGACATCACCTCCCGGGGCACCATTTTGCCCTCTGCACCAGGCTACACTTTAATTAGCTACACCAGTGAACTCAAGGTGTAGTGTCCTCACGGTTTGAGAACCTAAGATTCAGCTATCACAGACAATGTTTGAAAAATTTCTCTGTTTTTGCTTGGCAAAGAAGCAATCCCTACCCTCTTTTTTAAACCACTGTACCAACTTATGGAACTTATTGAACAGTGACTGCTTTTCAGTTCAGAGTAAAGGCGCTTCAACCTAAAGTCTGTTAGTGAGACTGAGGCTTTGCTTTTCCACAGTTAGCTGCAAGCAGAATTAAAATGGAGCTTCCACACAGTATGTAATGTTATATTAACTATATAATATATAAATATACTGTATAACTAGCATTTGTTAGTAATGCTAGTTAATGCTTTTGTAATACAATGGTTTTATAATACCTATTTACAACTAAGTTCCATTCAGCAGCAATTCCTGGCAATGGCAAATCCTGCTTGCCCATTCAGTCTGTTTTAGTGCTTCCTGTTAACCTCTGCAGGGGAATTCATGAGTAATTGCCCCTTGAATTGCCTCTCGGTGAATTGACCCATGTCAACTACCCAGTGAATTGTTCTGTGGTGGTGGTGGGAGATTTTTCTTACTTGTTTTTTAAATTATTATTATTTATAAATAGGTCTTCCTATTTATAGTAATCTTCTGCTATTAAAAAAAGAACAGAAAAAAGACAGGAAATCAGTCATTTGTACAGCCATTACTATGGCCATCTTCTGTAAGAACACAGAGATATTTTTTATTTTGTCAAGTATTTGGTGAATTTAAATATCTCACATAATCTGTTTAAGAGTGCAATTCAAATTGCGCTCTTGGTGGTGCAAGTCCCTTGTGCTGGCCTCCAGGTGTCACACAGGTGCTGTAAGGGCACACTTGTGCCAAATTCTGTGCCAGCTGGGTCACTGCAAGGATGTCCACTGACCCATGGAGCCACTTCAGATGAGTATGCACTGGCCAAGTTTGGAGCAGTCATCTGCAGATCAGACCAGGGAGGGGGTTGTGCAGGATCTGGCATTTAGGTCGGATCCTAACCCCTGTCTTGGGCTGCCCAGCCTTGTTCTGGGCTGCTCGAATTTGCACTGCCAATTTCGGTAGTGCGGATCCAAGTAACTCCATTTGGGCTGCTGGGGGAAGGAGAATTGATTCCCCTTGCCCCAGGTTGCGCCGCAGGCAGTACCAGCCCCATGCTTGATATGGGGCAGGCCAGTCACCCTGCCTATTCCAGCACGGGGTTAGGATTGGACTGTCAGTTGGACACTGTGTCATGCTGAGTTCTGAGCTGTATTTCTGAGCTGTATTGAAATAGCTGGGAAGGAGGTTGTATAGAAGCAATTTTACAAATACATTTTAAAAGACTCTCTCCCCTCCCCCCTGAACAGAAACTGATACGGGACAATTCTCAGACAGGCAATTCAAAGGACATTTACTCATTGATTCACCAGTTGAAATCAACAGAAGCAATAAAATAGACTGAACCTGCAAAGAGAAAGTGTTTAATTTAAAGTCACAAGAGTACTAAAAAGTCTTCATTGTGCTTTATCCATCCATACTGGACAAGCTGAAGCTGCAAAAACATCTTATTACAAAAATGTTTACCTCAGATCAGGTTGGGCAGGGGGAGGACCCCAGAAGAAACAGAAAGGTCAACGACC
This sequence comes from Lerista edwardsae, assembly GCA_029204185.1. NCBI lineage: Eukaryota > Metazoa > Chordata > Lepidosauria > Squamata > Scincidae > Lerista > Lerista edwardsae. The sequence continues at coordinate 466,661 of JAJKFI010000155.1, read as the reverse complement.
TGGAAATGATGTCAACGGGATGCTTCCTGGAAAATGAATGAACAAAGGGTGGACATGCTAGAGCAGAGGTTCTCAAACCTTTTAGCACTGGGATCCGCTTTTTAGAATGACAATATGTCCAGGACCCACCAGAAGTGATGTCATCATGACTAGAAGTGCCATCGTTGTGATGCCAGAGCCTGCTGCTTTCCTGAGAATGCAGCAATAAATTGGGTTATTTCTCAGCCACTTTCTAATAGCAAAGTGAATCAGAAAGAAAAAAAGGCCTCTTTACCACTTTGACACAAGCAAAATAACCACACAGCCCTCCCCCTTTCCAGCATTCCATCTTCTAATATTTTCAATATGGCTGCTCTAGTGCTTTGTGACCCATTGGTGGGTCCTGACCCACAGTTTGGGAATCACTATGCTAGAGAAAACAGGCTATTGTGGAAACACCTCATATTTCTTGCGAGTAAATCTAGACTACTGAAGTTACAGAGCCCCGTTCTGTTGTCACTGGCTGGTTGAATTTACTTCAGTAGAATTACTCAGCTTTTCTACCAGGACAAGTCCTCTACACAAACAGTAATGGTTTTCAAGGTGCTTTAAATCCATTACCAAGCAATTTCCAGTAACAATGATATTAGCACAATTTATTAAGAACAAAGAATCAACAGATAGCCATGCCCAAAACACCTGACAATAAGAAAGAGTGGGCTTTGCAGAAATTTCTTCCACGCCCTGTCCGTCGCTACAAGACTGAAGGACAGGTATGTGTAACTACCTGGGTGGTGCTGATTATTTCAACAAAGATCTCTTTATCTGAGCCAGATTACAACCACTTTGTCAGCAATCCAGATTCAGGTTTTACAACAAGTAAGCATTTCTGCAGTTCTTTGCTGTGTTAGCATCATATTCTTCTTCCCAGTTCCTTCCAGTGCAGAGACAAGGTATTTTCTGTTCAGTTGCCCACTAAAGATTTTTAGTTAATGTTTAAAAAACCATCATGAAAATCAGGTGTTTGCCATGAGGATTTTGTGGACATCAAAAACAGAATTGAAGTCTCTCTCATCCAAGAGTGCTTTCCTGCAGTACTGAGATAAAAGCAATAAGATGGGGGCAGGGGGAAAGTTGTTGATCATTTTGAATCTGATTACATGAGCACTTGCAAAATAAGATGCTGGTAGGATAGGATAATGGTGTTCCGTGCGCTACGGCGTACAGTCATGCTGGCTACATGACCACGGAACCTTGTCTTCAGACAAACGCCGGCTCTACAGGCTTTGAAACGGAGATTAGCACAGCCCCTTACAGTCGGCCATGACTAGACCATTTGGTCGTGGGGAAACCTTTACCTTTAGGATAGGATAGGAGATTTCCCTGTTCCTGCAAAGGTCAGGTGACTACACCACAGCAATGCAAAATGGAACATTTTTAACTGTTTAAGAACTTGTATAAAATTTGAAAATCATTTATTGATGGTGCATAAGAGAAGACTGGCTGGATCAAACCAAGAGTTGATGCTGATATTGTGCAGTGTTGCTGGTGTGGCTATTGCTGTATCCCACGAGGGATTTTCATCTGCTGGAGGTCTCCTTGGGGTGAGCCCCATCTGCAACTATGGGTCAACTTGGACTTGCACCAGCTTGATGGCTGGTGTTGACCTGAGAAGGTGGATTAGGCTTTGGAAGGGGATCGGGATTCGACGTGCGCCAAAGCCTTCACCACCACCACATCTGGTGTACTGTCCTTATGAATGATTAGAGATGCATGCCCTAAAATCAGAGTACCTGAAGACAACCTGCTCCACTATACACCTGCCCAACAGTTCAGATATTAATTAGAAGGCCTGATCAGAGTATTCACACCTTCTGAAATGAGGCGAGCACCAGCTGGGAGCATGGCTTTGTGGCCCCGTGCCTGCTGAATTTCATTTCTCAACTAGCCGTTCACCACCAACCCACCCGATGGCACAGGTGCCAGCTGAAGAAACAGCGGTTTCCTTCTCTAGTAAATCTTAGACTTTCAATGGGATATTTTTTAACTGTTTATTTTAATCCTTTCTGGTACAGTACTTTACAGTTATACTGTTGTTTGAAATGATGTTGTAAGCCACTTCAGTAATTACGTTTCAGAGACAGGATCTAAATCTTTTAAATTAATAGCAGTGGCCAGGGGTGCCGACTTGCCCTGCATATTGGGAGTGTTAACGTGGTAACATCCCCTGTCATTGTGGCAGCCATGTTGGGCTCTCCTGGCCCAGTGTGGCTGCCACGATGACAGGCAGTGCCTTCCCAGTGCAGAGGGGGGATCACGCTAGCGATCCCCTCTCTCTGTGCTTGCAAGGCGCTGCCTATCATTGCAGCAGGCTCCGGTCCAGCGTGGGTGCTGCCGTGATGACAGGAAGCCCCTCCTTCCAAGCCCAGAGCGCAGGGATCGTGCTCCCCACGCTCTGCGCTCGGAAGGGGTGGCTGCCTATCATTGCAGCAGGCTCCGGCCCGGTGTAAGTGCCACGATGAAAGGGGGACTGCCTCTCATCGCAGCACCCCCATGTTTGGCGCTGGGCCGGACCGCACCTGTTCGTCAGGCTGAGCCGAGGGCAGCGCGAGCATGCGCAGTGGTTGCATTACGATCAAGCGAATGAGCTGCTTCCCATGGCGTCGGGAAGGAGCTCATTGGCTCGATTGCAACATGACCACTGCGCATGCTCGCGCTGCTCTCGGCTCAGCCTGATCGCTCCGACAAACAGGCGCACCCCGGCCCAGCAAACATGGGGGTTCACGTGCAATTTGGGGGTTCTCAACATTGTGGGTGCTGAGCACCCATGGCAAAATTATTGTGGGTGCCGTCAGCATACCAGCACCCACGGAGTTCACGCCCCTGGCAGTGACATTCTTAGAAGAGGGTGCAAAATGCTAAGTTTTTCAGGCTCCTGAACGTCTGTGTAAAATGGCCCCTCCCACTCGCCTTCAGAGCCATTTGTGGCTGCGAGAGCAAAGTGGAGGCATCTCCTCCGCTTTGCTTTTGCAGCCGCAAATGGCTCTGAAGGCGAGGGGGAGGGGCTGCTTTACAGGTTTCAGGAGCCTGCAAAACTTACTGTTCCCTGCCTCCCCAGAAACACCACTGATTAAAAGTTGCATTTCACGTATGTACATTTCATGCAATACATACATGCAGTACATTGCAATACATTTCATGCAATGCATTTCAGTACATGTATTCAGTGGTGGAATCTAAAATGTGAGGATCCGGAACGCTGGGCGGAACTAACCTTGAGTGGCAGCCCGTCCATTCGGGTCCGCCGCCTTCCCGCCCGCCGCGCAGACTGCCCTCCATGGACACGCCCCACCGCCGCTCGCCCACGGCACCCAGCGCCCCCCCCACCCATCCCCCCCCGGCGAGCAGGCACCCCCTCCATGAGCATTTTGCAGCGCTGCGGCCACCACGGAGCCAGGCGAATGGCGGCGCGTGGGTGGAGCTAGGCCGGAGTAGCGTTCCACTCACAGGTTAGTCCCGCCCAGCGTTCCAGATCCTCCCGTTTTAGATTCCACCACTGCATGTATTTCCCAATTCGCCCAGATAGAGCCCAATCCAGTACTCCTAAGTATACGTACATAGGACGGCTGCCTCACTAGAAAGCAACATCTCATTTTGCCCAGCCTCTGTCTTCAATGTTCTTGCTTCTGTTCTTAAATACAGAAGGGAAATCAGTGTGAACAAAGCACTTATGACCCCTTTCTCACTTGTATGATTAAAAAAAAAAAGAGCTGAAGCAAGTTGTAGCCGCCTGCGATGCTAAAACGTTCCCAAGCAAAGTGTGAATCCTGTCAGGTGAAAAGGGATAGGCAAGGGCATGTTGATTCCCTTGAAGAACTGAATCCATTTTGATTGCTTCAAATGAAGCTACAGGCCACATCAAAGTCTTTTCACATTTACAAAGAATGTGTTACATAAAATCCCAGGTAGTAAGGCCTTACTTGCCAAAAGGTACATTTGCAAGATGAGTGAATTACAAACAGGAGCCAGCAATCTAATTATATAAACAGTATTTATCCCTAAAATAACTAGCAATTTGAAACCTGCAGCTGTAGAGCTGGTCAGGCCTGGGAATTCTACACCCCCACACCCCCGCTAAACTAGAAGATGGTCCTTCAGAGATTGTCACTGTTTTTGATCGGTTTCATACATTGCTGTTTCATGGCAAGCCTGTGAATGCAATCCTAACCTGGAGTTAGGCCAGCACAGTTAGGCCAGCAAAGTTTGGCTGGCACAAGGGCCGCTGTAAAGGGTGTTTGGACCACTTGGAGTCAGGGAGTCAGGGAAGATGGCGCATGTCCGTGTGCTGGCCTCTCTGACTCTGAGAGTGGTCCAAACATACTTTATGGTGTCCATTGTGCTGGCCAAACTTTGCCGGCCTAACTATGCTGGCCTAGCTCCCGGTTAGGATTGTGCTCTGTAACTTCACTAAAAGGATGTGCATCTCAAGTACACACACTTTATGTCATCACATTGTCCACACTGGAAATGGATATACAATGTCACAATGTCAGAGGTTCTCAAACTGTGGGTCTGGGTCCCACCAGTGGGTTGTGACCCAGTTTTTGGTGGCTTACAAAAGTGACTGGGCAGATTAAACTACGTACATCAGGGATTTAAAAAAAACTGCTACTGAGAGAGGGAGAGCAACTTCCCACGTTACAGTTTTATACACACATCTAACTCCTGAATCCTCCATTCCTGCTTCTTCTGCCCTTTGTGGCACCTCATCTTCAAGGAAGACGCTATGGTGGGGAGCAGGAGAAACTGCCTCCTATCTGCATTTCCTGCAGAATGTGCTTGAATAAACATGTCAACTGATAGTGTCCTCCTGGTGAGAAAACGTATTTCGGAAATTCCACAGGCTGGGACCAGCTCGACAACTGTGAGCAGGAACGACACCTAATCCTGCTGAGCCACTCCTTCTGAAGATATGCTAACAACCTCAGCAACTCGAGCACAGTGGCACTGCTAATTAGGTACAAGAGCAAACTGAGATATTGTCAATAGTGAAAGACAGGGGTAAATGGAAGGCAGTGGGGAGCTCCTGCTTGAAATATCCTTGCCTGTGCTGTGAAATTTAGCTATAACAAGAAAAAAAATTATATCTTCCCAAACTGGTTCCTGGATCCCCAGGAAAGGATGAAACAGTCCTAATTCATGAATATATTCATTTTATTTCATTTATTTTTCACATTTTTAAATCACCCTTCCTTCCACCTACCTAGTATACTTTTAAAGCATTTAAATTTAATACAAATGAGAAGTTGGATTAAAAACACGTAGCACCACTTTCAACCTTGCAAAACATGAAATCTGTGAAAAAACAACAAACCCTTTTTCAAACACTCCTAGGTATTCAGGCCTTGACTTAATGGCTACCCAGCCTGCAGCCTTGTTCACTGGCAGCCTTAGTCCAAATGTGTTTTCTCCCAAAACACATTCTGTCCCATGGGATGACTCTTCGATGTGCTTTTGATTTGAAGTCACCAGTACAGTTTTCATCTGGCCTGTATGAGAGAATAGGGGTGTTTTTTACATCCCTGTCGGCTGTCTACTTTGAAGACATGTTTTTTGTGTCTGCCTTTTGTTTCTGCCTTTACTTCTGCCTTATGTTTTTTTTTTTTTTTAACACGGCATGAAGGCTTCAAAGAGAATATTTCCTCATGATTCTCTTCGCTGTGGGGTACTGGGATGTAAGAAACACACGCTCCATGACTGTTGGCCGCCAAAGGGGACAAAAGCTCCTTTTTTATCACAATTTTTGGTTATACAATCTACATCATTAACCTTTAGAAAGTCTGAAGGGGAGACACTTTCATGTCATTGACCTGCCACACACACACACACACACACGGCATGGCATTATATTATTATTTGTAATAATGTGTACATTTGTCTATTTTTTAGTTTTAAACACATTGGTCATGGCAGGGATGCTGGGAAGGGGGTGGGAGGGCTGGTCAAAATCCCAGTGCCACACCGAGGTAAGAGACTATTTGAAATGTCTTCTTGGGGTATTCAAGAGTTTTCAGAGGGCTTCCCAACTGCCCATCTTGTCAGTGCGCTGTGAGATGAAACAGCTTGAAAATTGCTGCTACATCTGAACAGAGTCAAAGAGATCCAAAATAATCAGCTGCATTTGACTGATCGTCTCAGGTAGGCACATATATTCTGAGATGTGGCTGAATATACAGCTACATCTGAGAACAGGACATAGATGGTATAGAACATGGTACAGAATAATACAGAGCAATTCCACTGCGGAAATTAATTGTGTAACCTGCTTGGGTGGGAAATCTCCTGCCATCTATATTTGCTCGTAGAGGAAGAATAGGGTATACGTACAATGAAATATATTAACCAAAATCTGCACTGTCTCCCCTTATTGTTCTGGGATTTAACCATCAAACTGAGATGGTGCTTACCAAAATCCCAGTGGTTTCAGAATAAATGTTACTTCCTTTTCCTTTGGAAAAGACTCCGGATAACAACCTTCCCATGAGAGAGATTTTGGCTGTGCCTGGCAGGTATGAAAGTAGATGGGCTCCCTCTGCTCGAGCATAAATCCACAGATGGCTGTGGACATTACGGACCGTAGGCCCCATGTGGGGAGTCCTTATAGCTGATTTAGGATTGGTTGGTTGTCAGATTCAGAAATATATTCCATATAAAAACCAATCCAGAGTCTGTGGATTTAAAGAAAGGACAACAATAAGCCAACAAAAGAAGCCTGTCTTTCTACCACAAACCTCAAAGACGACAATTGCATTGACTTCAACATATTAAAAGTGGGTCTGTTACTTGGTCTTAAATTTCAGATAAGGTCTACACTCCATGTTATGTTAGGCCCACTTCATAGGAAGTGCCTGCTTTTAGTAAAGAAAAACATGAGGGGCCCAATCCAACAAACTATGACAGTCCAACTGTGTGCAGGGGAGTTCACACTTTTCCCAGCACCGATTTCCCTCCAAAATTATTCTTCCCCAACAGCTGTTTCCTGCACACAGGCATTCAGAGTGGATTTTTGGTTGGAAAAGGAGGTACATATTAACTTTCAGTTCAGGACTGCATCACACGGGAAAAGATTCCCCACCCTGCTCTGGTGGCTGTTTTTTGTTTTAACTAATCCACTTTCTGTGATAAGCTTGTCTGTTAAACCTGTTAATGACAGGTTTAACAGAACATGTGGCTTGGCTCTAAAGCTTTCTTTCAATCTATCTGTGTTTCCTTTCTCCATGAAGTTCAAGGTGATGTACCCAGGGTTATCTATACTGGCCTCACAGCAATCCTCAGAGGTAGACTGGCAGTAAAAAAAAAAACCACTGTTATCCAATGAGCATCATAACTGAGCACAAACGTGAACTTGGATCTTCCAGGTTTAAGGTTAACACTCTGGCACTATATATACCACATTGGCATTCAGTGACCGAGACACCACCAGGCAAAATGGAACAGGCAGGGGGGAAGAAGAGAGAGAGGCAGGGAAGGCAAGATATCAATGTTGACATCCTTGTGACCTATTCTCATGCTGGTGCTCTGCTGATGCATGCGATTGCAAATGTGCCATAAAGCATGTTGCTACAGTGCAGTCTCCAGGCCCATCGGTAGGAAGGCTGAAGCCTTCCTGTATGCACCAGTGGAGGACATCTGGTGGAGCAGCTATCGCACTGAGCAGCGTGGGGGTGGGGGAAGGGCAAGGGTATAATGGGGAGGGGGAGGGTGGCGATGGGGGTGGGGTAGCTGGATTGGGCCCAGGAGGGGCAGAATCAGCGGTGCAAGGTTGTGCCATATCCTACTTCCCTTCCCAGGCCCAATCCGCCGACACTAATCACCTCTGACTTGTGGCACTGACTTGTGCCAGTGATAATTGCTGGCGCGGATATGAGTTGATGCATTGTTGCGCAGGTTGGGGTTTACCCTGGGGTAAGGGAACAAATGTCCTCTCACCCTGAGGAGGCTTTCCACCTGCCAAACGCCCCCACGGGATGCAGTGTAGCCCATGCTGGCACTGCTTAGAGTTACTAGCTACAAACTGGGACAGAGTGCCTATACCGTTAACCATTGTATAGCAGAGGGAATTTGGGCAGGTGCAGCTTTTGAAGCCCTTCCATGATGAGCTGTGCCTGCCCCAATTCCCTCTTTTGTACAGTAGTTAAAGGTAGAGGCGCTCAGCCCCAGTCTGGTAACCCTAGCACTGCTGCCTCTGCGCAGGGACATTTTGGTAGGATTGGGCTACCAAATCCTGTTAGCAAGACTAACAGTGAGATCGTTGTCTCTTGTTATTGTCATACCCAGCAGGTCCCATTTTTAAGGGATACATATCATTTTTGAGATATGTATCTCCAAAGGCTACATACTTTTACCCTTCATAGGACCTTGAAAAATTGTGTGAGATCTAACAAAGGAATACGAGTCTGGAAGGGCAATGCAAGCAGAATAGCAGCAAAAGGTACAACCAAAACTAACAATGGATGGTAGAAAGCATTTGGCAGGAAGTTCTGATAGTAAAAGCTAACGGGAGATGAAAAGAAACTTCCTTTGGGAGGATAATTTATTGATCAGACACACAAAGGCTGAGAACAGACAGTTAGTTTTTTCTTCCAAAAAGTTGAAAGTGGTGTAAGAGAGGTATTGGTGTTTATAGTGAGCACACTCAACACATTGTTGTTCACAAGCTTTGCATGTTTTTGCAGTGCTTCCAAAACTGCTCTATTTGATTTGAGATAACAACGGGACACTCTGAATCGGTGTTTCCCAAACTGTGGGTCGGGACACACCAGTGGATCCTGATCTGATTGTTGATAAGTCCTGAAACTGAAACTGACAAGCCCATCGGTAGCTGCCAAGAAAAATGTATTGAACCCTTTGGAAAGTGGAACTGAGCTGCATATGCACATTTACTCACGGGTAAGCAAACGCGCCTCAGTCCACTTCAGGAAGGGCAGGACAAGAAGAATGCAACACCACTAGAATAGTCCTGAGCTATTCTGAACTAAATAGTCGATGAACACAGGCCCCCCAAAAATTGGAGAAGGAAGTTTCATCTCTCCAAGCTGACAAGGAAAAATATATTGAGTCCTGTACAGTGAAACTGAGCTGCATGTGCTCATCTACTCACAAGTGAGCAAATGTGCCTTGGCTGTTATCAAGGGCCAGGCACAGCGGAATGCAAGACCACCAGAATGATCTCGGTCAGATGAAGATAAAGTTCAACAAATGCTCCAGAAGGAAGTCTCCCCTCCCCCTAGGAAAAAGACTAAAAACAGGCTTGAGCAGCTGGTAAGGTGGAAAAGTCTCATAAAGCTAGTTTGGTCCCAATAGTAGATCATTTTTAAAAATGGATCCCGGTGCTAAAATGTTTGGGAACTACTGCTCTAAATCAGTGGTGAAATTCAGCCAGTTCTCACCAGTTCTGCAGAACCGGTTGCTAATTTATTGATATACAAAAAGTAGTGCTGTAGTAAGAAGCAGTAAAAAGAAAGGAGGACATAGAACCGGTTGTTAATTTATTTGAATCCCACCACTAAATGCATATGCACCACAGGAGACAGTGCCTGTCATCCTACTAACTTCCCCCTAAAACCCTGTTGTCTGCTTCCAGCCAAAGGCAGCCAAAACTGTGCAGTGTCTTTAGGCACTTCCCAACATGCTAAGAACCCCTTTAACCCCCCCCCCCCCGCCCTGCAGTGCATCGCCCATAAATGTACCATAGAAAGTGGAACATTTGAAGAAAAAACCCGCAATGAGAACTACATGCATATTCTGATTAACTTGGCTCTTTCCTCTGACTTACACACTCGGCAAACTCAGAAGCTGGTAAGGTAGAAAATGTTTTTCTGTTTTCACAGCAAACAGGATTGTGAGCCAACTGATTGCCAAAACAGATTCAAGATAAGTGTCATAAACGTTATGAATGCTGAACATCAGACATCTATGGCTTTCGTGGACAGAGGGAAGAGAAGTGTGCCTGATATGCACATACTAGCTCAGAAACATGTAGATATGCTTTAACAAGGTATATTTTGCCTCTTATTTAAAATTCAATTAAGGGCACAATCCTATGCATGTCTGCTCAAATGTACCACATTATGTACCACATTATGTACCACATTATGGTAAATGCGGCTTACTCCCTGGAAAGTGTGGATAGGATTGCAGCCTGTCTAGGTAGGGCCCAATCCTATCCAACTTTCCAGCACAGCACTGATGCAGCTGTGCCAATGGGGCACGCGCTGGATCTTGCAGTGGGGAGGCAATCTCTGAGACCTCCTCAAGGTAACGTTTGTTCTCTTACTTCAGGGTTGCACTGTGGCTGCATCAGCACTGGAACATTGGATAGGATTGGGCCCTTGGTCAGTTTCCCTCCTTAGAACACTCTTCTTCTAAATCCAGCCTTTTTGGACAAAGTGCCACGAATCAATTCCAAAGTAAGAGATAATGCCTCCCTAGTGTGTACTGTAGTACTTATGCAGCTCCTCCCATGCCTTCTTGTGGTTTGTTTCCAGTCTACTGAGCAGGCAACAGCACACTACAGAAAAGTCCAACAAGACTCTAGTCCATTCTGTAGGGCTGCCCCCACAATTATACATGGATACAGCTTGGTGGCCCGTACCTGGATATAGCTAAACACATATTCCACTCAATGCACAGTACTCAATGTACTCAGATTTGTAAACATGAACTCACATAGACATATGTGCCCAGGTCTTGACCTTCTGTACCTGGATACAGCAATAGGCTGTTAGCTAATCATGATTACAGCTAATTCAAATCAGTGAGACAAGTCAGTCATGACCAACTTAAGTGCCTACAGCATCTAATCTTGACCTACTTTTTTGGGTACTGGTTGTGGGTAACCAGATTTGTTTTCCTACATGTTTCAGATGAGAAGAACTTGCCTTGAAGGTTCCATGTTTGGCAGCATCCCAGTAAACATGGGATGTGTAGCCTGGTCTAGTGCATGTTTGCATGATCACATCACACAAGGGATGCTCAAGCGGTGTAGCATCTACCTGTATTGTTTTTAAAAGTCGGTGTGGGAGAGAAGCCTGTACACATTCCCAGACCACCGTGGGAATAACTGAGGAGTCAGTAGCAGGAGTGTTAGTAAGGCCACGTGTAAAGGGGATCTAAATAGGACTTCTGCATCCATAAAATGAAAATATTAGAATCCCACTTCACACAATTACCCTGAGGATAAGCGAGATAAGGGCACCCGATGTCCCACTAAAAGAGCCATAGAAATGATTAATAATACACCAAGGTTTATGGTCGCAATTTCCTCACCCACCTATAATTCAAGCAAACAGGCTAACACTGGGGATTTTTGTTCTCCCTCCCTCCTGCCTCTAATGGATAATACACAGAGAGGAATTTTATTTCCATATGAGGTCTCTCTGCATTATCTCTGTTTTTCAATCTGTTAGGAACCACAGAGAGGAAGAAAAGAAACCTCAGCAAACAGGCTGGCAGTGTTTGCTTTCCTCTGTTTTATCATGTTTAATTAAAACTCTTAAGAATGTTTCTGATAAAGCAGTGAGAAGTCAATTATGTAATTCTGCAAACAGCAGTTCTCCCACAATCAATGCCCTCGACAGCCTCAGCGGGGTGTGCATGTTTGTGTGCGTGCGTACGTGTGTGCGCATGCTGCCATTTCAGTGGGATTAATGGACAGAATTTGACCTATTACCTTGCAGCCATTATTGTTATTATTGTCGTAAGGCACAATCCTAATCTGGAGTTAGGTCGGCATAGTTAGGCCAGCAAAGTTTGGCTGGCACAAGGGCCACCGTAAAACATGTTTGGACCACTCTTAGAGTCAGGGAAGATGGCGCACATCTGTGTGCTGGCCTCTCTGCCTCCGAGAGTGGTCCACACAGACATTACGGTGCCCCTTGTGCTAGCCAAACTTTGCTGGCCTAACTGTGCAGCCTAAGTCCAGGTTAGAATTGCACCCTTATGTACTTATACGGTATATAAGTTATTGTATATAAATTATATTGTAACCCCTGCTAACTGGGCAAGAGGCACTTTTTCAAGTGGTGTTCCTCTTGTATTTAGCAGGGGGAGAGCAATTGTCCCTCTTCACCCCAGCACAGTGTCTTTTCAAGTGGCTGTTGCTGGGGGTGATCTTCATTTTTTTAGATTGTGAGCTCTTTGGGATAGGGAACCATTTAGCTTTATTATTACTACTTGCCTGTAAACCGCTTTGTGAACGTTGTGTTGCAAAGCAGTATATAAACACGATTGATTGATTGATTGATTGATTGATTGATTGATTAAGTCTGGCTTCTAATTGAGTGTTTGTGGAGGTTAGGGCTGTATTAGCCCGTGCTGGGCCCCTAGGCCTTCAAATATTTTGGGCCCCCTCCAAAACTCCTCAGGAAAGCTTCTGCCACACCAAATGGAGGCCCCTGGTGGACGGGCAGGTGGGCGGGTGTGGTTCTCCTCCCCCCTTTACAAATAAGGTCCCTGCAGCTCAGCTAATGCATCACTTTTCCCCATCTATTGTCTTGTTATAAAACACACACACACACAAGCCCATCTTTGCAGCCAACCCCCAACCTTAGGCAATCTAGCCGCGGACGCAGTCTATGGGGGAGGCGGAGCTCTACGTTTTGCAAGGAGCCTTACCCTGTCATGTAAATCCCTCCTCTCCTTTGCCACTGTAGCCAGTAAGCAATGCTAAGAGAATTGGCTAAAACAGGGTGGGAAAGGAAGGTTTTCCACAGCAAGGTAAGGCTCCTTGCAATACTTAGAGCTCCGCCCCCTATAGGGACGGCACTGTGCAGACGGGCTTCTCCTCACAAACGAATCCAGACTTTCATAGAAGCTCCCCATCCAACCCCACTCCTAAAACAGAAGAAACAGAGGCAGAAATCTGAGGGGCAAGAAACAGAGAAACCAGGCACATCTACGTTATGCCCCAAAGGGGGGAAAAAAACTTCACAAGTGGACCCAGACCGCATGGAAGCTGCCAGTGATGCAGCCTCCATGTGCAGCCTATCTCAGTCCCTGGAGGTGGGGCTTGCCCCGTGTGGTTCTTGGAGAGCTCTGCAAGCCTTGCATGTGCAAGGTCAGGCTTGCTGTTGTCTCCTGCCAGCTGGAGGGTTGGTGGGCTGGATGGATCCCCAGGGGCCCGATCTGGAGACCCATGAGTTAGGCTGATTTCTCGACATGCCACCTTGATGGTCCCTGGTCCCTGTGGGCCCTCTAGGCTTCAGCCTACTCAGCCTAATAGGATAATACTGCCCTGGTGGAGGCTGCTGCCCTCAGCCTTTTGATCAGTTCATGCTGATACTGAACAGTGACTTTTTATTTCCAAACACTGGCCTCCCTAAGCAGGCTAGGTCAGGGCCGGCCCAAAATCTCCTGAGGTGGCATGCCAAATGCTGCCCCTCTTAGCCAACTACGTGCCAGACTCCACTCTCCAGTGTTCTTTCTCAGCGCTTCCCCCCTCCACATGTCCACTTCCTTGTACAGTCCAGGGAGTGGAGGGAGGAAGAAGAGCGGTGGAGGCAGTAGCGTCCCTAGAAGGGGGGGCAGGGCACTAAGTATTGCAAGGTGCCTTGCTTTGTAAACTGCTCCTCTCCCTTGCCCTTGTAGTCAAGAGTGTTGCTTTTCCTGTCAGGACTGGCTTCTAGAATGAGGAGCGGTTTACATGGCAAGGTAAAGCGCCTTGCAAAACTTAGCACCCCGCTCCCCCTCTAGGGATGCTACTGAGTGGAGGCAACTAGGCAGAGAGGCCTATCCTCACTCCCTGGGCAGAAGTATCTACGCAGTGACCACTATCGACCATGTAGACCATGGCGGAGTTTCAGCCTCTGGAGCCCTGCTCAGGATAAGGGAACATTTGTTCCCTTGCTTTGGAGTAAGTCCTTGCCGGTCTGCTTGGACCTGCACTGGCTCCATAGCTGGCATAAGTCTACATGGACTCCTGATGGTGGATTGAGGCTTGAGTAGGGGGATTCAGTGGATGTCACTGCTGCCAGCCCCACCCTTTCTTGGTCCCTATCCACCCTCCCCACCCCAATCTGCCCACCTCTTGCACTCACTTACTGGAGCTGGAGGGTGTCTGTCGGCTGCTGGTATGCGGAGTTAGCCATTTGCGGCAGTAGCCAGGCCACACCAGTGTGTCGCTTTTGCCGCTTGGTCCAGTGTAGTTACGTGCCTGTCAGATTGGGCCAAGAGATGGGCCCCTCCCCACCAAACCTCTGCCTATAGCAACTGCTTCAGTGCAGAACCAGACAGGTCAGAGGAGGAGCCTGATGGACTATGATGGTGATGGGGCACAGCTAGAGACTAAATCAGGGTAGAGGTTGGCACATCTGGAGGAAGGTGAACAGCAAATGTGTTAACAAAAACCAGGTTTGCCCATTGTATGACCTGAGGGCCAATTGCAGCCAACTCCCTGACGCTTTGTGCCCTGCTGGGGAAATTCCAAACACCTGTTGTTAAGGGTCTTTTCCCTCATTTTTGGGAGAACATCAAAGGCCCATCCAAGCGCACTTGAAGACTGGGCCTGGGAGAATGTCTGCATCACAACATCTGCATTGCTTCCTCTTTCCCTGGATTCAGAGACATGTAAAGGAGTTACAGATGGGCCATATGTAGCCTGTTTGGCTGCAACAAGCTTTAAAACTGGCGCCAGGAGTCATTTACTGGTACCTCCTAGGCCCCAATTGACCCTTTTACTTAGCTGTGTCCTATCTGAGACCCAACAATCATACCCTTTGCCTCTTTCATTTTATTATCGCAGCTGTACAATTGCAATCGTGTGTTATCAAATATTTGATGTGTTATCCAATAAAAAATTAATCAGCACTCAGTGAGATTGCTTGGCTTGCAAAGCAGCTAATTGAAAGGGATACCAAGTCCCGACCCACCGTTTGAGGAACACTGTATTAGACCACCAGTAATTAGGGCTGGGTTTTTTGCTTGCTTGTTTTTCTTTTACAACTCCACATTGACCCACAATGACCTTATTGGTCCACCACTACTTTTCTGGCTATGTTTGGATTAGTGGAAGTGTTTATGAGAGTAAAGAAAACAGAAGATTCCCAACATAATTGGAATTCAAACACAGGCTTTGATTTAGGTTTTCTGGGTGCCTTGGGCTGCAATCCTAGACACACGTCCTTGGGAGTAAGTCCATTGTAAGCAGTGGTGTCATCTAAATGATTTAAGAACAGGTACTCACTTTTGATTGGCACGTGTCGGGACCCGCCCACCGGAAGTGACATCATAAGCCGGAAGTGATGTCATGGCAGGACGTGACATGAAAAAAGCCCTTTTTGAGGCCTCAGACAATTTTAAACTGATCCAACAGTTGCAACAGTATTCCACAGCACCCCCAGAACATGTTAAGGAGGTCTGGCGTCATGTTAA
Source organism: Lerista edwardsae (assembly GCA_029204185.1). NCBI lineage: Eukaryota > Metazoa > Chordata > Lepidosauria > Squamata > Scincidae > Lerista > Lerista edwardsae. The sequence goes on along the minus strand of JAJKFI010000155.1, from coordinate 451,253 downwards.
AGTGACCCAACAGTTCCAAAACCCCAGAGCAGCTCATTTTTCAGTGGCAAGGCAAGGCAAGGCTCCGCTCACTGCCTGCCTGCCTGCCTGGCTCTGAGAACGTGCAGGCAACTCAAACGTGCAGGAAATCCAAACGTTGCAGGGGGTGGAATCGACGAGTGGGCGGGCGAATGGGCGGGGCCAGCCGTAATCCTAGGAACTGGTACTCGCGTACCCCCGCGTACCCCCTGCATGACATCACTGATTGTAAGCCTTGGGAGTAAGCCTGTACAGGGGGACCAGGTAAAATGAAGGACCGAATGCCTGCTTACAGCCATTGTAGAGAAGAGGGAGTTTTGGCAGTGCAACTCAACATGGAAGGGCTTCAAAAGCTGCACCTGTCAAAATTCCCTCTTCTTTACAACGGCTAAAGGTATAGGCACGCTGTCACTGTTTATATCTGGTTGCCCTGGGCCCACTTTTTAGTAGACTTGTACAGTATTGCACTGTTAGTTCGTTGCTTCATAAAACTGAGGCCCTGAATCACTGAGCTCTGCTTACGTCCTGAGAGCGCAATCCTAAACTGGAGTTAGGTTGGCATAAGCTAAACCAGCAAAGTTTGGTCAGCACAAGGGCCACCATAAAGCGTGTTTAGACTACTCTCGGAGTCAGGGAGTCATGTCTGTGTGCTGGCCTCTCTGACTCCGAGAGTGGTCCAAACATACTTTACGGTGTCCCTTGTACTGGCCTTTGCTGGTCTATCTTATGCCGGCCTAACTCAGTTTAGGATTGTGTCCTGAGACACAGTGTAAATCGGATTAAAAACCATACAGAAATGAAATATTTGACAGCAAGGCAGCATGAAGAGATTAAAAACAGTGAAAACCCCTTCCACAAGCAAGGGCTTCCTCTGTCCTGCTTTTTTTATAAACATGTATTCATGAAGCTATTGGGCCTACTCTTTTTGTTTTTCAACTATTTTGAGGCTTCTAAAACCGAAGGCCCTCCACACAAGCCAAGTCTGACCCTATTCAAATATATGGAACATGCTCCAGGAGCTCAATGAGATTTCGATTCTTATAAGGCTGACAGCAGTCCCCACGCTCTTGAATCAAAACCTAGCAGGCTCCCACTAAAGGCACAATAGAAAGTTGTTCATGGGCACAATCACACTTTTTACAGGATGAATGCCTCAGCAGTTGCTTTCTTCAACCTATTCATCCCAGTACAAACTGCACGGGTTTCTGTGTACGTCAACATGGCAACAGGCAAGGTCTTAACAGGAAGGTTCACAGACTAGCTCTTCGGCTTTTCCAGTGCTGGGATTGGCATTTGACTCCCCACCCCCACCACACATATTCCACAACAAAAATATTGTGTTAACAATATTAAAACAATTAATATTATAGCAATTCTCCTTTGACTCTCTTCTTTTCTCCCTCATGGCACTTTTTTTTAACCAAAAGGGCTGGTGTGTGTGTGTGTGTGTGTGTGTGTGTGTGTGTGATTAATAAATATGCCACACTAGAAGACACAGAAGGGCCAGCCCTTCCTGCAGCTGACCTTCCACAGAAAATATACATAAAAGGACGTACACTGCTCTGCAAAAAGTGTACAGATCAGCATCTTACAGAATATCCGACTGCCTTAAAAGGAAAACTACGAAACATCACTTCCAGTTCAAAAATCACAGATTTACTGTGGAATAAACATAAGAGTAATGCACCAAAAATACCCTTTTTTACCCAATATAGAAAAAATAGCTTTTTCACTAACAGATGTGCAGTATGGTCTTGACTAGGAGAATGTTTTTGTGGTATGTATTAGAGGCATCTGAAAAAATAAAAACACTGTTCATGGGAAGGTGTTTAGGGCAGTGGTTCTCAAACCTTTTAGCACTGGGACCCACTTTTTAGAATGACAATCTGTCAGGACCCATTGGAATGATGTCATTAACCTGGTAGTGATGACATAGCCAGAAGTGACATCATCAAGCAGGAAAATTTGTTAACACCCCCTGTACAACAAAAGCATATCCATAGTAACCAAAGTACAGATCTGTAACATTTCCCCAAATGCAGTCACTTGCAATCATCAAGTCTAATAATATATTAAAAATAAAATACACAATGAAATGAATGAGGACCCACTTGAATTTTGCTCGTGACCCACCTAGTGGTTCCTGACCCACAGTTTGAGAAACACTGGTTTAGGGGCATCCTTACTCTTTTCCCTTAGTTATTATGCTAAGACGGGGAAAAGAAGGGGAGAGATGGGGGAATGGGGTTTGAAAAGAAGGAGAGCGTGTTTACAGTGTGCAAGTATAGCTCCCTGTGTGATTGGGAAGCCTTGCAGGGATACAGAGGTGGTGAGACCCTCACTTGACGCAACACACATGAGGGATGTTGCACCAAGATTGAGTAACACATTGCTGGTCAAAATGCCCTAGTTTTGAAGGGATTTCAGGGGGGCTGTTTTTGTGCAGAGCTAGAGATAGGGGACGTGGTGGCGCAGTGAGTTAATCTGCTGTTGCTGGGCTTTTGACCGCAAGGTTGGGGGTTCAAGACCGCGTGACGGAGTGAGCTCCCGTTGCTTGTCCCAGCTCCTGCTAACCTAGCAGTTCGAAAGCACCTAAAATGCGAGTAGATAAATAGGGACCACTTCGGTGGGAAGGGAACGGCGTTCCGTGCACTACGGCGTAGAGTCATGCCGGCCACGTGACCATGGAAGCTTGTCCTCGGACAAAAACGCCGGCTCTACAGGCTTTGAAACAGAGATGAGCACCACCCCCTACAGTTGGTCACGACTAGACCATTCAGTCATGGGGAAACCTTTGCCTTTACCTTTAGAGATAGGATTGGGCTGTAAGGTTCCTAACTAATTACCTGTGGGTTACAAAGGATTCCCAATGATTCTACACTGGCATGCAACTGTGTAACCTGGTAGATGAACAGGGATCTAGTTGGGTGCTGACATGAGCCCTCCTGGCGCATAATTGCAAGAGGACATTGCTACATTTGGAAAACCTGAATACAGTTATAGGGCAGATATCACTCCATGGGTTGATCCAGAATGTTTTAAAGGAAACAGTGAAATGCAGGTGTGACTCCAAAATGTAGATGCACAAGGCACATTTCTCAAAGGGCACCGTGATACAGGCAGGATGCAAAGATTGCAAACGCGAGATCCACTGAAAGGTTGCATTCAGTGGGAACAATGCAAACAAGAGGTGCATTGGAAAGGTCACATAATTACTTTCCATGGGAACAGGAAGTTGTATACATCCTTTTAGGGTATGTGATATGAAATGGCAAACAGAGTTCAAGATAAGAGTTTTTGAGGCTTGATCTGGGTTCGTATTGTCCATTCCAGAGTTCATATTGCCCATTCAAGGAACACTGAGTCACAGAACTTCAAGTTCATGATGCAATGCAGGGATGAGCAGACAAGGTTGGTTTGGGTGCTGCTGCCTGGCATTAGGTGTGTACACAGTTTATTACACATTGTGCGATAGGAAAAAGAGAGAAAATAATTCAAGAAAACAACCACGTGTCACAATTTAGCAAGCATTTTTGTACCAGAGTTTTGTTGTTGTTGTTGTTGTTGGTGGTGGTGGTGGTTGGTGGTGTGTGTAACTTTTCCTCTTTGCTTTTCTGCTCCTGTAATTATCAATGGAAAGGAAAGTTGTGGCAGCCACATCATTAGTCAGGGCCGGCCCCAAGGACAGGCAGGGCCCAATGTGGGGTGCTTGCGTGGGGCCTCCACTCTCCCAATGACCCCCCACTCACCAGGTAGCTGCAGCAAGCCAGGCGTGTGCATTATGCGCGGCACATGATTATGTCACCGCCAACTTTTTCCGGAAGGCCTATTTTTGTCCAGAGAGTCTCAGGAGAGAGCACGCAGGCCCACAAGAACTGACGCTCCTCTTGCCGTGCCACCCTCCCAGGTTGCCCAGACGCTGGCTGTGGCACCAGGTGATCCATCTGCCACCCCAGAGTGCAGGGCCCAATGTGATGACATAGGCCACATTTACCTAAGGCCAGCCCTGCCATTAGTAGTTAGGTCAAGCCAGACCAGAGGAACAGGAGAAGTACTGCTCTGTTGATCTAGCAAGGGCAGAAGGCCAGCCTCCTGCCAGAGAGAACCAACTTGGCCAATCCAGCAACTTCATACTGCCCATGAGCTGCAGGGGCTGATGTTGAACACCCTTTCTGTGCCTACCCCATCCATGGGAATTCAGTGAGTCATGTCCTACTCAGGCAAGGAGGCTTCTCATTCAAATCTTATTCAAATCAGTAACCCCCTTGCATGTTCCAACCCTGCAAAGAAAAGAGTGGACAGGATGCAACAAAACCCTTTAACATAAGGGCGTGGAAGTCAGTTTTGCACAGGGGAACTGGAGGACCTTGAAACTGGGTGTCACAGAGAATACAATAGTAAAAGATAACCTGTCCAAAATGTTGATAAGGGAGCTCTTGCAGCCTGTCCATGCACAACACAATTTTCAGGCTAACATAAATGCATGGTGTGAAATATTAACCTAAATTAGCTTTATAAATCACAGGCGCATGTCTGAACCTTGACTCATCCAAGCTACTTCAAGTTCCCAGCTCAGGGTTTCGAACTTCAAGTTTGCAGGCAGCCTGCTTGTGCCCTTATTGCTGGCTGTACAGAAAAGAAGAGGGGGAGAGCTGTCATTCCTAAGGGGCAAAGCAGGACAAATGGGCTCCTGCACCTTGTATTGTTGGGCAGAACAGCACATTGCAGTAGATGCTGTTCACAGCATGGGAGCAAAAAATACTGGCAATTGTTGAGAATCTTTGTTCTGGTCCTTGTCTGTAATTTTGCCAACCTCCAGTGGAGCTCCCCTGCAATATTTCAGTTGTTTTGGACACACATCCCTGATTGGGAGGATTAGCATTCAGAACAGTGACTCAGGCAGAGACACAGTAGGTTGCCTACTCTGAGGGTAGGCAATTGTCTGGGCCTGATGCAGAGATGCAGCCCAATTACCTGCCCCCCTCGCAGTCTCACTGGGAAGAGGCAAGAGGAGCAGTAAATCATACTCCATAGCAAGCAGTCTCTTCAGTGGCTCAGTGTTTGACTTGATTTCTCCCAACATAGACTAACAATTATATCTAGACTACCTCTTTGGAAATAGCTGCCACACATCAATATTAACTAGCAATCAATCGGGTTATATAAAAGAGGAATGGGACTGTGGAGTACCTGCTTTGCATGCATAAGGTCCCCTGCTAACTGGGCAAGAGGCACTTTTTCAAGTGGTGCTCCTCTGATATTTAGCAGGGGGAGAGTAATTGTCCCTCTTCACACCTGCACAGTCTTCTTGTAGCTGTTGCTGGTGGTCTGCCTTTTTTTTTTTTAGATTGTGAGCCCTTTGGGACAGGGAGCCATTTAACTTTATTATTACTATTTGCCTGTAAACCGCTTTGTGAACTTCTGTGTTGAAAAGCGGTATATAAGTACCAATTGATTGATTGATTGATTGATTGATTGATTGATTAGGTCCCAGGTTTGATCCCTGGCAGGGAGGGGAAGGTAGGGAGGGGAAGGTTCTTGTCTGAAATCCTAGACTTCCATTGTCAGTTAGTGTACACTGTCCCAAGCTTGATGTCTCAATGGTCTGACTCCAAAGCACGGCCGGCCCAGCCATGCGGCCAACTGAAATGGTCACTTCTGGTAGCAGACTAGCAAAGGCTGCCGCCCAGTTCCGGCCACCCTCTCCCCTCCACTGCTCTTCCTGGACTGGAAAAGGAGGGGACAAAACAGAAGTGTGGTGGAGAGGAGATTGGTGAGCGAAAGTGTTGGGGGAGCAGAGGCTGGCACATCACCAGGTAAAGGGGGCAGCATTTGGCCTGCTGTTTGAGCCACCAGGAGGTCTTGGCCCGGCCTGCTTCAAAGGCATCCTCTTATGTTTTTATCTCCACTTGCCAAAATGGGTGAACTGTCCACAATTAGAACTCTCTGCATGTGTGTGTCAATGTGCAACTCTGATGTCTTTCATGTCCCTGGCCCTAGGCAAAATTCTAGTCATCATAGGGACCAGAGGACAAAGTCCCATCCTGAGAATCTGTCTGGTGGATATTTCAGGAAGTTGGGTCTACTGCCCTTTACAAGGCTGTCAAAGTAAAGTTGTGAAATGCTCCCAGTCTAGGTGATCAACTCTAGGCCTCTCTGCTAATAACTAGGATCTGTTGTAGGATAACTGCGGTGTTTGCTGAATTTCCAATGCAAACTTCTCCCCCTCAAACTGCCTTCTTCCCCTACCTACAAGTTTTGAATATGTGTTATGAGGGATGCAGGTAACACATTTTCCATGGGTGTCAGCATGCAAACATTCAGCTGACGGACGTTTCTCATTGCAAATGAGAGTAGAAAATATCTAAAGTAATAGAAGAATATCCAAATCTCTGGTTCTATCTCCCTCCCTCTTCTCTAGTTATAATGCATGAACTGGGAAATGTAGTTGAAGTGGGAAATGTAGCCCCGGAAAACATACTTGAATGAGACTGCTCCTCTCTCTGACCCCTGGAAAAAAAATGTGAACCAGACGACTTCATCTCACTAATTTCATCTCACTAAGGTATGCCTGAAGTGAAGCATACCTTTTAGAATCCCAGCTGGTGACAGCTATGCTTGCAAAACCAAATACCATCCAGGCAGTAGCTAATCACTTTGTAAATCGCAGCAGTGAGCGATAAAATATTTTGCAAACCTGACTTTGTCTAGCACAGGTCTTGCTTTGTTTCGCTCTTATCTAATTCTCTAGGGCAGTTTGCAAGAGGTATGTGTTTTGATGTTCTATTCCTCGTGTCAGTAACTGGCACAATTCTTCAAGAATCTGCCTCCGCAGTTATGTCGATGGCAATATGTTGCAGCTTGGTGCAACTGTATCGTAACGAGGATGATTAGGGCACAGCAGTACACTGGCAAGTTTCAACCAGCCAAATTCAGTACCAGGTCAATACATACAATCGCCACTCAAATGAACATAATTTATGCAAATGTGTGCAAATTTGCATACCATATACAGTAGCAGAATGGTGTATTATAGTGTGTGTGTGTGTGTGTGTGTGTGTGTGTGTGTGTGTTAGCATACACAGTCCCAATTAAGAGCACAATCCTAATCTGGAGTTAGGCTGGCCCAGTTAGGACAGAAAAGTTTGGCCGGCATCAGGGCCACCTTAAAGCGCATTTGGACCATTCTCGGAGTCAGGGATGATGGCACACATCTGACTCTGGCCTCTCTGCCTCTAAGAGTGGTCCAAACGTACTTTTCAGTGTCTCTTGTGCTGCACAAACTTTGCTGGCCTAACTGCGCTGGCCTAACTCCAGGTTAGAATTGCGCGCTAAAAACTATAGCGTTGGTTGGGATAATGCCTATGATATGTTCATGCTTGGGTAGAGAAGGAACCACAGCAATCAGAAAGTGATTGTAAGGAGTGGCAAACCTCTGGAATGTATTAAAAGGTATTCTTTTTTATAGAGCTTATTAGCACACGTTGGATACAGCTGTCTGCTTGTATGCCCTTTGTTGTCATGGAGACATTTGATTCTGGCCAAACACATGAAACCTGCCTGAGAATGTGGCGTGTTTCCTACAAACATTGGGGCTTGAGCATACTAGATAGGTAACCTTGCTTGTTTGCAATAGCTGTAGGCTAATTCTTCTGAAGAAATATCAGTAGAAGGCGGAGTCCCAAAAGGGTGTATAAAACACTACATATACTAGGCATGAAGCCAGAGCACATAGTCATAGGAGGCAGAGATGTTCTTTCAAAAAGAACATCATTAAAATCATGTATTTGAACAGCCTGACATTCGTTTGACGGAGGTGACATCATCAACAATTTTATCAGCCACATTTGCAGAAGTGGGCTCCTCTTGGAGGGGGGGGGGTATGAGGTCGATGTATGTCTTACATTGCAGTTGTCCCAGAATACGTGCTGATTTATAGTCATTAGCAAGAAGGAGTGGAGCATGAAGTCATTAGCATGAAGATGTGTGGGACAGGGAGAAGGTCTGCATTTAGCAAAGGCACAATGTTGCCTTTGCTGATGAGCAAAGCGGAGACCTCTTTGTGTTATGGCTCATGGCCAATGTGGAAATAAAATGGAATTGAATTGAACTCTGTGGACAGACAAACAGATATCAGAGTTTCCTTTTTGGTTACCATTTACTCATATACTGTCAGAGGTCAGGGCTCAGCTTACTTCTTGCACTAGATCATGGTCTCCAGACTTTTCAGTATGAGGGCCACATCATATATTTTACAGATTTTCATGGGACTGAAAAGTCAGTTTTATAAATGGATTGATGAAATTTAAATGAATAAATATTTTACTTGCATCTTTTTTGTAATCAGCATATGTCACATATGTAAATGTGACATTCACAAAGAACAAGGCCATGTTTAAACTGAGAAATGATATATAATGAGTTAAAAGTTACTCAAAAATGTGATGTTGCTGTGGTCCAGATATAATCTTCTGGAGGGCTGGATTTGGCCCCTAAGCTGTAGTTTGGAGCCCCCTTTACTAGATGATCCTGGAAAGGGAGATCCAGCTTTGGTCTATTGGCATGTATAGTCTTCATACGACAACTTACATTGCAGTCTTTTAGATGTCAGAAATGCTTACTTTTGGCAGAGTGGGTGGATGACAAGAGCTCAAAATCTCTGAAACAGGAAGGGCCTGGGGCCTAACTACCTGCTGACATAATCCTCATCACCACCATTGGTTATCTCACCATCCATAGAGTGTAATCCTACCTGGAGTTAGGCCGGCCCAGTTGGACCAGCAGAGTTTGGCCAGAGTTTTTTCCATAAAAAATGTTTGGCCCACGCTCAGAGTCAGAGAAGATAGCGCACGTCTGTGTGCTGACTTCTCTTGACTCCGAGAGTGGTCCAAACACACATTAGGGTGTCCCTTGCGCCAGCCAAGCTTTGCTGGCCTAACTGTGCCAGCCTTACTCCAGGTTAGGACTGCACCCTTAATCTCTCCTGTGTCATTCTGTCTATGCCAGGAACATAAAAAATTACAGTTCAACTCAGTATAGAATATTTCATAAAATATTTCATAAAATATTAACTGACGTGGTTATTTAGCAAATTGTCATGTCATTCAGGTACCAGATATTTTTTTTCCCCAGGGCCTAGTCTTTTATGTGGATGTTGCAGGTCCCTCAGCCCCCATAGTACCACTGAAATCTTTCCAACCTAGCTATGAAACTGCAAAACATTTTCAGTCTGAACTGATTATGTTTGGGGAGGGCATCAGTGAAAAACAGCAGCACAATGTGGGGTGGAGAATGAGGCTTTCAAGAAGATTCACTTACTAGGAAGTGATGAGATGCGAAGGTAGACCTTTGTCCCTGGAAAATGTCTTACTATTTGGGGAAGCAGTGAGCTGCATGTCCAACAATACATTACTAAGAACTATGGTAAATTGCTCATCAATGATAATGGGTTTGTACCAAGTGTTTATGTAGTTTTAGGAATAACTCGCATTGCATTCGGTGTGCTTCCAGGGCATACATACCAGGGCACAAAGAATGCTGCAAGTCACTCCTACACATAATGACAGCAGCATCCTTGCCTCATGCTGAGAGTGTAGGAGAACAAACATTCATAGCATGTACGTGTGTGGGTAGAAGAGGATAATGGTCATGAAAAGAGATGAAAGTGCAGGAACCTTCTGCTGTCACTGGAAGTGAGCAGAACATCTCTCCCTTCAGGGCTCTACCAGTTGCTCTTGCAGTGGACCCATAAAAGTGTCATAAATCATACAATCACATCTCGAACAGACACATTCATAACCCTTCTGTTCTTTCTCAAGTAACTATTTGAACTGTTTCAAATCGATATGTATCTTTGAGTGCAATCCTAACCTTGGAGTTAGGCCAGCACAGCTAGGCCAGCAAAGTTTGGCCGGCACAAGGGCCACTGTAAAGCATGTTAGGACCACTCTCGGAGTCAGGGTGGATGGCGCACATCTGTATGCTGGCTTCTCTGACCAAAAGTGGTCCAAACATACTTTACGGTGTCCCTTGTGCCAGCCAAACTTTGCTGGCCTAACTGTGCCAGCCTAACTCCAGGTTAGGATTGCACCCTGAATCACAAGTCAAAGGTTCATTCAACCATTTTGGAGGGTCACCTTCCTTTTGCTATACAAAAAGGATTTTGGTACACTTCATTTTCAAGTTAGAGAACCGTCCACGAAAGGAAAAATAAAGTAGTGTAGCACAAAACTCAGAAGGTGCAAAAGCGCAAAACATTAAATTATTGTTGAGACTGTCTAAAGTAGAGTTGCGTTTGTATTTCTGAAATAAGAGACTGATCATGCATGTCTAGTTGAAGTAAGTCTCATTTAGTTCAGTAGAGCTTACACCCAGGTAAGCGTGCTTAGGATTGCAGCCTTACACTTTCAAAGTTCAGAGTTTCCAAAAGTTCTTCTAAACTACAGTATGGTTAGGATGATTGTGACACCACACCCTTGTTTATATGCCTGATCAAAATGAACCACCCTACTATGTCTCAACTTGGAAAACTGATGTGGTGAAACAATCCAGGATAAGAACATAAGAAAAGCTCTGTTGGCTCAGGCCAGAGGTCCATCTAGTCCAGCATTCTGTTTCCCATTGTGGTCAATCAGTTGCCCCCTGGAAGTTCACAAGCAGAAGAGAAAGGTGCACTTCTCTCCAATCATTGATTCCCTGCAACTGCGTTTTGCAGCTGAACCTAGAGGTAGCACACAGTGATCATCCCTAACAGCCAATGACAGATCTGTCTTGTATCAATTTGTCCAATTCCACTTTAAAGCCACCCAAGTTAGTGACCATCAACACGTCTTGTGACAATGATGGCCTTATTCTAGTGTTATTCAAATTGAGTCATGATTCACTTAGTGGGTCGTGGAAAGCTGGGAGCAGCTATCTCGGAAACTTACTCTTCCTATATTCCTTTTGTGAGTTTGAATTTTCAAGTGAGATTTTTTTTTAATTGTTTATAGTTCAGTGCTTTTACATTATATTTTGTCCTCATCTTGCTTTCTGTCAGGGATATTGCATGGTTGCACAATTGCTATAGTCCAAGAATGCCAATTTGCATTTCAGGAGTATAATTTTATTATGTTACAATGACAACACTTCCTGCCTGATGATGTCACTTCCTGCCATAACATCACTTCCAGGTTAATGACATCACTTCCAGTGAGTCCCGACATGTGTGCCATTCTACTAAGCGGGTCCCGATCTAAAATGTTTGAATACCACTGCCTTATTCTATTAGGGCATGTACTAGCAGAATAAGTGTTCCAGCAGTGTAAGGTGATTTCTGGCTGTCGCAAAACATGACACAGCCAGAAACATGTGGCAAAACATGTGGCCTGGCTGCCACCCAGGTAGCGAACAGCTGGTTCTGTGCATCAGAGGACAGTGGAGTGGATCAGGATCAGAAAGGGGGAGTCTTTGGTAATAGAAACACATGCCAAACTTAACCTCCTTCCCTGCTTCAATTCCCTGACCTGGGTGTACGTCACAGGTGGTTTTAAATTAAACCTTTCCTTCCATACCAGGCCAGAACAGTGGAAGGCGGGAATGGGATAAGGTTTTACTGAGCAACTGATCAAAATACTGCCTACATGTTTGTCTCTTATACTATTTCCACAAATAAAAGGCTAGAGCACTGGAACCTACATTTTAGCATGACACTCTGTCCAAGACCCACTGGAAGTGATGTCCTAGCTGGAAGTGCCGCCATTGTGACACTAGAGCCTACTGCTTTCCTGAGAATGCAGCAATAAGTTGGGTTATTTCTCAGCCATTTTCCAATAGCAAAGTGAATCAGAAAGGTGAAAAAGCCTATTTACAACCATGACCAAGCAAAATAACCAGACAGTCCTCTCCCTTCCAGTGTCCCATCTTCCCATATTTTCAATATGGCTGTTCTAGGTGCTTCGTGACCCACCTGGAATTGGCTTGCGACCCACTGGTGGATCCCAACCCATTGTTTGGGAACCACTGGGCTAGAGAGTTACTTTTAAAAAAAATCAACACTGAACATTCAGAGAAGGGGTCTGAGATCATGAGGGTTTTCGCCCACAGACGAGAAGAGAAGATACGTGCGCAAGTTAGGGCGCAATCCAACCCAGCGCCGGAATGGCAAGGCCGGCTGGCCATCGCCATATCCGACGCTGGGTTGGGGAGGCTGGAAAATTCATTCCCTTACCGTAGGGGAGGCTCCACTAAAGAGTGGGCACAGATCTGAGGAGACTGCGCAGCCTGAATTGGGGCCACCCGGCCTCTCCTTATGGCCGAATCCAAAGCCATGTCCTGCCCAAGTCCCACCCCTCCCTCCTCTCTCCTAGCCAGCAGCACTGGCCCTGTGGCCTTAGCGCTGATGGGGGGGGGGCTGCTAGGCGCCCTGCATCGGCACTAAGGCCTTAATGCTGACACGACGGTGCATCAGCGCTAAGTGCCAGATAGGAGGGCGCTGCCCGTGTGAGGCCATGTACATGTGTGTAAGGTCATGTTCGAGACTATGGCTATGTGTGCCTTTGTGCTTTCACTGCAGTTCCATGCATGTCCCCACATCTAATAACTGGATCTGTCCTTTTACCCTATTCATCTCTGTTAATTATATTTTCTTTGTGAGCATTAACCTTGGCAACAAGAATCCCAGCTGCACTTGTTTGTGGGAGACTGTTTGGGTTCTGATCTAACGTGATGGAGACATCACAGCTCACGGGCTTTGAAGGAACCCAAACACTGTGATAAGGAACTGAAAACATTAGCGAGGTTGGATGGAAGGGGATGAAGTTGACAGGAGGGGCGACAACAGCTGCTGGTGCACATCATGAAGATGAAATGCCTCCTAGTTGCAGAGTGACCACACTTCTCTCTCCCCCCCCCCCCACTTCTAACTACTTGGAAGCATTTGTCTCACTGGCCTAGGTGGGTAGGATGTCTGTGCATCCATTATTGTTCTGGATGGATTTTGTTAATATTGGGTATAACATCCTTCTTTGAAAGAAGCTTCAGAATGGCCTTGTATTGCCTGCATTCCTAATATGGTAGAATGCACTTTACAAAGTGGAATTGTACATCCCTTCAAGGCCAGTGAGCTGTGATGTCTCCATTCTGTTAGGTCTGAACCCAAACAGATCTACTGCCTCCCACAGACAAGTTCTTCCTTAGACTAAATGTTCAAAAGTTTAACAAATTGGTGATGGAGTGACAACAAACTCCATAACTTTAGCAGGCAGTGTAATGCCATGATTTCTCCAAGAAATATTACTTGGTTCTTAAAATACGTTTTTTGAGCATTCAGCCTAAGGAAATGTTCTATGTAACTTGCAAGTTTGCATAGCGTACTGTGAATTTCAAGGGGAGATACTGCCCTTGTCTTTAAAAAAAGTTTTATTTATTAACACATTTATACTGCATGTTTAAGTATGGATGTGATCAAGGTAGCCAACAATACCAGATGCATTAAAAGGCAAATTAAAAAGCAGAGCAGCAGATCAATTCCAGGGGCAGGAGGTTGTAGTCAAGAGGCTTAAAGCCTCCATTTGCCTGAAGATAACATCTGAAGGTCGCCAGTTCGGGATCACCGGAAGTCTCAGTGAGCGGCAGACCTTGTAAACTGCGACTGATTAATGCTGAGCTACAGCTGCCTGTGAGAGGGGAGTGTGCTGGGCCAGCTGCTTCTTTGGTGGGAGCAGAAGCTGCTTATCAGCCAGCAGGAAGGCAAATTGTGTGGCCAGAAAAACGACCACACCATGAAAGTACCATCTGTATGTTGTATGTTCTTGAAAGACAGAACTTTATTGTAATTTGTAAAAACCTTTGTGTTTATGAATAAAGCCTGCCTATGTAAACCGCATTGAGTTAAAGTCAGAGGAGCAATCTAATGACCTAAGAAAGGCGATATATAAATACGAGCATTATTATTATTATTATTATTATTATTATTATTATTATTATTATTAT
>JAJKFI010000155.1:413960-433971 GCA_029204185.1 Lerista edwardsae | reverse complement strand
GTCAGGAGGCCGTTTCTTCAAAGAGCAAAGGTCTCAGCCCACTGATCATAGTAGTGCCCAGAACATTCCTTGCATGTTTGGAAGCTGTGTTGGCATCTAGTTGTGGGAACCCTGTTGTGATCAGCTATATTGTACAGGCAACCCCTCCACGTGCTTCAGGGAGGAAAGTGGGAACCTCCACCCCACCCCGAGAATCTATGCACTGTCAAAAGCCAATTCCTAACATTCCGTCATGCTTTTAAGGGACCATAAAACAGAACCACAGATTCAAGGCAGGAGTGAATATTCTTCACTTAATTCTCAAGGACGTTATTTTAACTTTACCCCAGTAGTAACCCTGGGCACCCCCCCTTTACTCTACATCCCCTTTACTCTCCATAAAGTGATTCCATCCCCTCTCAGCATTTACAAGAAGCCATGGCAGTACTTAGAGGTAAGCCCTCCTCACACGTGCTCTCCAAGCATTCAAGAAGAGGGTAGGGCCAGAGGCGGATCTGGGGGGGGCAAATCTGTAAGTTTTGCAAGAAGCCTTACCCTGTCATGTACATCCCTCCTCTCCCTTGCTGCTGTAGCCAGTAAGCAACGCCAAGATGTTGCTGTTCCCTGTGAGGATTGGCTAGAACAGTGCAGGAGAGGAGTGTTTTCCACTGCAAGGTAAGGCTTCTTGCCAAACTTACAGATTTGCCCCCCCTTAGATCCGCCTCTGGGTAGGGCTGCTGTCATGTCTGCGCCACGGAATGCCAGTTTCAACCAGTTCTGGAGTGTGTGGTGTGAAACTGCAACACCCCCCCATTACGTCTCGGAAGTCATCTTTTGGCGCCAAATTTAACATTTGAACTGCTTGTTTGAATTGTGGCGCAGGAAGTGCTTTGGTCAGGATATCTGCGATGTTCTCTTGCGATGGACAGTAAAGCACGTCAATGTCCCTGTTTTGGATTGCCTCTCTGACATGTTTATGCTTTATGTCAACATGCTTGGAGTGCATCCGGATTCGTTCTGATTTAGCAATCTGGATTGCGGACTGGTTGTCCATCCAGATTTGGATTGGATTTGTTTGTGGAGCATCCAAATCCAACATCAATTGCCTGAGCATGTGTAGGTAGTTGGTCACATGACTTAGGGCTGTGTACTCACTCTCTAGAGTGGAACACGCTACAGTCTTCTGTTTGTGTGAGCCCCAATCTATCACGCAATTCCCAAGGCGTATGGCATAGCCTGTGGTAGATTTCCTTGTGTCATCCCCCCCCAAAGTCACTGTCTGCAAAAACGTCCAATTGCAGTGCTCCTTTTGGGGTGATGTGGTACTTGTGATTACTTGTGCCTTTCAAGTACCTCAGGATGCGTTTCAAGGCTATCCAATCTGCCTGTGTGGGATTTGCAGCTTTTCTGCTCAGGTGATTAACTGCAACGCTAATGTCTGGGCGTGTCCAGCACGCTAGATGTGTGAGTGAACCCAGCAGTGAAAGGAACATGTTCTGGTTTGGAAATGGTGCAGACTCTTCTGCTTTTTCCCCTCTCCCTATCACTATTGGAGTTGATACAACCTTGCAGTCTTGCATGCCCCATATCTGGAGTAGATCGGAGATCTTTTTCTCCTGACTGAGGAGAAAACCAGCACTGTCAGCTGTGCGTTCGATTTCTACTCCTAGGTATTGGCTGACAGGACCAAGACATTTAAGTGTGAATGCTTTTTGCAGTTGTAATGTGATCTGATTGATCTGTTGTTGTGTCCTCGCGAGGACCAGTAAATCATCAACATAACACAAAAGAACACACAACTCCTTCCCTTTTCCCTTTCTGAAAAGGCATGGATCAGCTGTGGAGGGGGTGAACCCCAATTTTTGCAGCTGCTCTTTAAGGCATAAGTGCCAGCTCCTCCCACTTTGCTTCAACCCATAAACAGCTTTACAGAGGCGAAAATGTGAGTAATCGCTTTGCACCCCTGGAGGTATTGTGATGTACACTTCTTCCTGCAGGTCTGCGTGCAAGTAAGCTGTCCCCACATCAAAATGGTGAACCTGGAAACCTTTGCTGGCTGCTACGGCAAGCGCGGCGCGTAGCGTTGTGGCTGAAAGTGTTGGTGAATAGATTTCCTCGAAATCTACACCTGGGAGTTGTTTACAGCCACGGATCACTAAACGGGCTTTCTTTAATGGCTCAGCACCTTCCCTATCCTTGAGAACAAACACCCATCTGGAATCAATTGCATGTTTTCCAGCTGGTAATGTTGCTGGCTCAAAAACCTGTAAATTGTGCATTGCCCTTAATTCAGTCCGAATAGCTTGGAGCCATTCTTCCTTCTGGGTTTGTGGTAACTCCATTACATCTTGGTATGTCTGGGGTATCTTTCCTACCTCTACTTGGTAGGTTAATCTTTGGGGTGGGACCCCACGCAAAGTCCTGGGAGGAAGGATGCGTCTGGTCGGAACAGCTTGTTCCGGTGTAGCTTCCTCTGAAGACGTGCTTGTATCTAACCCCGGAGTGGCCCCCCCCTCTTCCAGCAGCCTGTCAGGGCGTGCTGGTGTGGCAGGAGTTGGTAGAGGTGATGCTGGATGATCGGGAATGCTTTCTAATCTTGCCTCCCCCCCATCTTCTGCAGCTTGTGTGGGGATGCTGACTGTTCTGTCAGCATGATCTGGCAGCAAACTTTGCTCAGAGAAATCATAAGAGTTAGATATTGTGACAGTTTTGTGGTCAGGATTGAGGAATTTGAGCGCTTTGCAATTCGGTTCAAACCCAATAAACTGCAGCCGCCTGGCACGCGGGTCATCTTTTCTGCGTGTTGCCCGATCTGCATGTACAAAGGCGTGTGATCCAAACGTCTTTAGAAATGCAAGATTGGGTGGTTTGCCGAATAGCTTGGTGTAGGGGACCCCGTCAATCGAACGGTGGTACACTCTATTTGAAATAAATACAGAATATTTCATCGCCTCTCCCCACAACCCTTTGGGTAGCTTTGACTGCTCCATCAGCGCTCTTACCATGCTCTGTAGCTCACCGTTTTTCCTCTCCGCAACCCCATTGTGCTCTGGGGTGCGGGGAGCGGTGAGTCTGTGGGTGATGCCCTGCTTTTCCAACCATTGAGACATCTCCCTGCTCAGAAATTCACCTCCCCGGTCGGTTTGGATCGCCACTATGCGATGGCCAAACCGCCTTTCCGCCCACCTGACCCAATTGCGGATTTTATTAAAAGCTTCAGACTTTTGGCGCATTAAAAATGCAAAACTATACCTCGTAGCATCGTCCACGAGCGTAAGAACGTATTGCGCCCCCCCTGCTGTCTTCTTCACAGGGCCAATTAAGTCCATATGCACCAGCTGTAAGGGGGTTTGAGTCTGACGGCTGCTGAACTTCGGGATGGATGCTCGATGCGATTTAGTCAGTTTACACACATCACAATCCACAAACGCATCGCAATCTTTTAAGTCCATTCCGTGCACAAGTTCAGCTGTCTTCCTCACATAGTCATGATTTAAATGTCCTAATCGCAGATGCCACAAATGTCCACAGGATCGGTGCTTTGGTTGATTGAAGCACACAGTTGCCTGTTGATTGCCTGTAGTCTGCGCTCCAAGTACGAACAGCCGATACACTCGGGGGACAGCCACAGAAAGATTCCCCCTCTCAAGTGTGCAGACGTCGTCTTGGAAAGTCACTTTAAATCCATCTTCTTGAAGGGTGCCAATGCTGAGCAGATTTCTCGACATTGTTGGCACACACAGCACATTCTTCAAGGTAGTCTGCAGTTGTGGCAGAAAAACCTCTCCAGCGCATTTGACTGGCGCTGTTGTTCCATTTGCGAGTGCGACAGTTTCACGATCTGTCTCGCACCTACTCGTGAGTAAGTCAGCGGAAGTCACAATATGGTGGCTTGCTCCCGAGTCCAACAACCAGGATCCTCGCGTGCGCCCACCTTCCGCTGAGCCCACGAAAGCGATACTCGCTTTGGGTTGTTGTGCATGGGGCTTTGGAAACTGTCCTTGCCCCGTGCCCTGCTTACCTTGGGGCTTTTTCTCCTTTTTAGAGCCTCCTTTCTTCTTGGCACACTGGTATGCGAGATGTTGGGTTGATCCGCATACATAGCACTGTCTTGCACTGGCGCACACTTGCGCCTGGGACTCATTCTTGGGCTGCTGCTGCTGCTTTTTCCCAGGAATATTGTTCCTTTCCTTTCGGAATTCTCGCTCCCTTTTGTTGTCTGCCCTTTTGTCCGCTTCCTCGAGAAGCCGTGCGACAACATGGGTGACAGTCAGCTGCGCCGCAGGGATAGATTCCAAAGTCAGGGTAAACATGTCCCACGTCTCATCCAGGGAATTGAGGATCGCAAAAACTTTAAGCCTCTCCTCAACACGTTCCCCGATTGCCTCAAGATCTTTGAGGTTTTGCTGCATTGCTCTTAGATGGACTCGTAAGTCGCCCCCCGGTTCAAGACGCGATCGCCACAGTTTGCGTGTCAGAACCATGCTGGAAGTTAGGGATGCACGTGCAAACAGCTCCCTTAATGTGTTCCAATAGTCCATAGCATGTCCAAGATCGCGACAATAAACTAAGAGATCTTCAGAGATTGCGAGACCGATGGTCGCCTTTGCCTTCCTGTCAGCTGCTTCTTCTGCAGGGTTCGCGGGGAGCGCTTGAGTGCGCTGCCAAAGGTCGTCTTTTTCCAGCAGCAACCGCATCTTGTGTGCCCATTGCACATAGTTGCTGTCGTTGAGAAGCGGAATGACAATGTTGAAAGGCGCCGTCGGGGCGGCGGGAGGTTGCTGCGCCATCCCGGCTCCGGGCGCAGCGGGCTGCAACGGTGGAACTTGAGGGGGTATCAGAGGGATGAAAGGACCTTGTCCTGGGACGAGAGGCGGCGGTGGCGGGACTGGTGCTTGGCCGTCGGGAACCCCCCCTGGCGGGGGTAAGAGAGGTCCGAGATCGTCGTCTTCCGATTCGCCCTCTTCGCTTTCCCCGGATTGCTCGGGTTCTCCTGGGTCGCCAACGTCCTCTTCCCCCGCGCCGTCTCCGAGGTCTTCCTCTGTCTCCTCCTTGACTCCACCGGCTGCTCCTTCCTCATCAGACATCTGTTAGTATGTCCGCGAGTGTAGGGATGCAGCCACATTCACAACTCAGTCTCTGCTCCATGGATCGGGTCCGCGGCAAACCCCTGCAGGGTTACGGCTGAATCTTCCATAACCTGTTGAAGTTATGGAACCCCATAACCTGTTGTTATTCTTTGGAGTGTTTATAGCAGAGTTGGGGGCTTGTGGACCCATTCAGCGCTTGCCTCGCGCGAGCGGAGCGGAGAAACGACGAGATCGCTACATTTCCATAACAAAGTCTTTTATTGGTTACAGTAGCGATAGTCAGAAAGCAAGAAGTTCTGTTTGCCGGTCAGCGAAAGCCGGCGAAGGCTTGCCGCGTACAAGCGGCTTTTCAACGCATGTAGTTACATTCTCAGTCTCAGTGCGCACACATGGTACAGACAGAAGAACAAAGGGTGCAGCTAGAGTATATCTGGTAGGTGGATACCTGGAGACCCTTGTGCCCCATGTTACCCAATGGGGTGCCCTTTGAGCATCATGATCTCATGAGAAAGTGGATGTTTGCTAGCCAGCGCTTCCCGTGAGAAACTTTGCCTGCTTATGTTATACTAACTAAAGGGAGTTCATCTACTGTGTAGCAGATTGCACTAACAAGCTGGGAAGCTGAACACCCAAGGACACACAGGTGCTCTATCTGATCTGAAGACGAAGAGACGGAATGCCAGTTTCAACCAGTTCTGGAGTGTGTGGTGTGAAACTGCAACACCGCCCTCATCGGGGAGGGGTGCCGCGAAGGCATCCGGCCAGTGGTGTCATCCAAATGATTTAGGAACAGGTACTCACTTTTGATTGGCACTTGTCGGGGTCCACCCACTGGAAGTGACGTCATAAGCCGGAAGTGATGTCATGATTGTTGCCATGGATGTGATCATGTTTGTAATAACTTCAGCTTGTGGTTAGTGTTGATTTAACTTCTGTTGCTTGGCTTTCTAGAGATGTGCCTATACATATATTGCTTCAACTGTTCCCTGGTTAAATAGCAGGGGCCAGCTTCGAGTGGGCGGGGCCAGCTCAACTTCTTGAGTAGGTCATTTCTGGAGTAGGTCACCAAAGGTGAACATATAGCTAGGGTTACCAGATACAAACTGGGACAGAGTGCCTATACCTTTAATCATTGTATAGGAATTTGGGCAGGTGCAGCTCATCATGAAAGGGTTTCAAAAGCTGCACCTACCCAAATTCCCTCTTCTATACAGCGGTTAAATATATAGGCATTCTGTCCCAGTTTGTATCTGGTAACCTTAAACATAGCCCACCAGTAGGGTTAGTTGGTTTTTCCCCAGGAGCTGGGAATTTAAGATCTATGGCAAAACTGTGTATAGTATTGGGGGGGGCACTAGCAGGGTTGAACATACTTTACAGTGTGTTTGCAACACCCCTGGGACCGCCCAGGGGACTTGTGTTGGCCTACCTCCAGGTTTGGATTGCACCCTAAAACTCAGTGTTCAATCATAAAATGTACATATTTGAAATGAGCCCAATTTTAAAAAATAAATAGTGCTTTATACTAATCATGTTTTTGGGTGCTCAGTGTGTGGACTTGGGCCATTTTTGTTTAAATCCTGTTGGTTAAATGGGAAAGAATCCAAAGGACGTGTGCATTATAGCCTTAGCCACCACATTATACTGGTTCTCCTGAGAAGAGGACTTGAGGGCACAGGCAACTTGGATGATGCACAAACTCAGATAACTCAGACAGATGAGCGATTTCCATTGCTGGATTAGTTTCCCCACCCCAGATCCAGAAAATGTGTTTGTACAATACCTTTGGCACCTGAAGTCATTTTGCACAGTTGAACCTAAATGAGTCAACTCCAGCACAGACAATTAATTTGCAATCCAAATATTTCAAAAGTTGGCTGAATTGCAGAAAATATTTAGGTTGTATCTCTGGGGAGTGTTTGCCTCTCCCATTCATTGCTTCTCCCCTTTTTCTCTTTTAAAGCACCTGCACATTTTTGGTTTAGAAGGTGACAGGAGGGGGATGCGATCCAAGTTTTGAAAATTGTGAACAGTATGTAGAGAGAGAAAAATGTCTTCCTTTGTTATAAGGCTAGAACACCCAATGAAACTGGCAGTAAATTCAGAACAGGCAAAAGGAAGTCATTCTTCACTGCAATCCATAATTCACTTACGGAATTTATTACTACACTAAATCCAGCATATGTACCAGTATGATTCCAGAGGCCTATCTGGAAGTTGGAACATACATATCTTGCAACAGCCGACTCTACTGAGCCCAGCACTAACATGCCTGCATAAAAGCACCACAAAGAACTACTGTGCCTGTGCAAAAGAACCACGGCAGCTGTCTGTTACCTGGACATCCAAAACTAGGGGAGCCAGCATAGAAGATAGTGGCCAAATGACTTGGGCTGCAGGGCTAGGTACACTTTCCTGGGAGTAATCCTCATTCTGCACAATGGAAGTGGTTTCTGAGTAGTCATGCATTGCACTGAGTAGACATGCATAGATGCTAGATAGCTTTAAAAAAAAGTTAAGACAGATTCACAAATATATTCAAGTTATGATTAGTTAACAATCGGAAGGGGTGATCCTGGGGGGGGGTCGGTGTTGGGGGGCCATACCTCCAGTGGTGCACCCCCCAGCAGGTGCTGACCCTGCCCCCCTCACAGCTTTTCATGCCTCTGAAGGGTCCCTTGCCTCTATAAGAACAATTTGATTTTTAAGGGGGGCAATTCAAGAATGAGCTATTAACTGAGTTTTTTGAAATTTTTTTGAGTTATTAACAGAGAATTTTAAAGCCCAGCCTTTTAGGCTTCCTCCATATGAATGGAGGAATGAACTCCTATTTTTTGAATAATAAGGATTATATGTCACAGGGGGGTGGCATCAGGATTTTAGAGATGCTTAGGTGGGGCATGGCCAAAAATAGGTTGGGAACCACTGTTCTAGAATTGGTGTGAGATGGTTCTAGCCAAATACATTGAACCACAGGGGAGGACTGTCTCCTATTAATGGTGTCTGCCAATTTTGTTATCGCTCCGAAGAGCCTGACCGGTGCATTCCTGGAGTCATGCTGTGAACAGCATGATCTCTGCTTAATAGGGAGATCAGGTGAGGCCTTGCCGTCTCCCCCATGATTTTATCATGCTGCTCTTTGGGCAATTTCTGTCATGACTGAGATGCCAGAATAATGGACTGTCCATAATGCAGTAAACCAATGAAGACAAATGTAATAAGAGAACATTATGACAGCAACAGGGACATGGGATTTGCAAATGCACTGTGTCAGATCTTTTCAACCATATGAGGTGGAGGAAGAGCAGTGGTGGAGGCTAAAAGGTGGTGGTGGTGAGCACCACTTCCAGCTTGCTGCCTGAGGCAACCACTACCCCATGGGTAGGCCTGTCCGGATTGAGCTTAAGCTATGGCTAGAAGTGGCATTCCTAAAGGGGGGCAAAACACTCAGTTTTGCAGGAGCCTGAGCTCCTGTGAAATGCAGACCCTCCCCCTCGCCTCCAGAACCATTTGTGGCTCAGAGAGCAAAGCCACCAAGCCAGCTGTCCAAGCCGTGAATGGCTCTAGAGGCAAGAGGCCGCATTACACAGGCGCTCAGTTTCCTGCAACACTTAACATTTTGCCGCCCCCCATAGGAACACCACTGATGGCTAGTGGTGTTTGAAACCAGTGTTATTTATTTTACTCAGGAGTAAGCCCATTGTGTTCAGTAAGACTTAGGCTTATGCACCGGAAACAAAACACCTTTAACCTATGGCTGCCCTGGGCAAACTGTGGTTTTACATGGCACTTACCGCACTATATATTCTCCAGAAAAATCTGACAATGTCTATCTTCATAGCAAGATCATACTATGTGGATACATGGAAATCAGTTCTGCTCAGTAAATGCCCCATTTCTCTCTATAACTCCCCTTCACTAATTGTTTCCTCTTTGGTCCGTTCTTTTAAGGGCGACTTTTGCAATTGCTCATTTATTGAGCCTTTCCTCCCCCCACCCAAAAAAATGATTGCCATTGTACAATTATCCCCCCCCCCATACAAGAAAAAGATAACTGAGCAACTGCTCCAGCTGCGTGGAGCAAATTAGTAATTAAAACCCGTCTCCTGGGAGAGGAAGTGACTGCATGAAGGGCTGATTCAAGAATGCTGAACAGGAAACAACTAATGGAAAAGGCAGAACCCAAGAATCCACTTGGAAAAAAAGAGGAAGTGGCAAAGGGAACAGATAGATGGAAAGCAGAAAAAGTGTGCTTTAACAGCATTTATTTGGTTGTGGGGTTTTTTTTTGGTCATCCACTCAATGCTTATAGCAATGCTATAGGCACAGGGTGATCCTACACCAGCCTTTTGTTTCTGAAGCCTTGAGCAAGAATGCTAGTTTAATTGGAGGGATTCATTTAATGTAATTTCAGGGGCGCAGCGAATGAAAGTGTAGCCCAGTGCAGAAGGCAAAATGTTGCCCCGGAAATGACATCACAATAGGAAGTAATATCACAATTGTATTTTTGTTTTCTCTGGTTTTGGGGCCATACCACTCTAGTTTGTGTCACTGCATTCTGCATTAAATTACCTTTCCAATTATGTATAACATGTTGGTATTATTCATACATACCAAGGATTTCACAATTTTAGCCACTAGTGTCACGCTCAGCTTATTGCCCCCCTAAAGCTTGTTGCCTGGTGCAATTGCACCCCCCTGCACTTCTTTAGCTATGCCCCATTTGGAGTGATCCACTCAATTTAATTGGAGCGATTGCCACTCGGTGTGTGGAACGAGTGAGCTGTCCGGAGTCGGAGGTGCTATTACATCTAAACCCCCAGAGTCAGAGATAATAACAATAACAACAACAACAATAGTATTTCTATACCACCTTTCTTACGTCATTGATTACTCTAACGACTATAACTCAAGACGGTTTACATGGGCAGACTTTATTCGTAAACCTGAAGGTTTTTACAATTTTACAGAATCGTTCTGTCTTACAAGAACAACACAAACAGATGGATCTTTCTAGATTTAGTCTTCTTTCTAGCTGCACGTTTGTCTTCTGCTGGCTGATAAGCGGCTTCTCTACTCCCACCAGAGAAGCAGCTGACCCAGCACACTCCCCCTCTCACAAGGAAGCCGGAGACAGCTCAGCTTTTAATCAGCCGCAGTTTTTACAAGGTCTGCTGCTCACAGAGACTTCCGGTAGTCCCGAACTGGCAACCTTCAGCTCTTCAGCTCTTTATCTTCAGGCAAACGGAGGCGTTAACCCTCTCGACTAAATCTTCTGCCCAGTAGGGACTGGGAATGCACAGCACAGGACATGACGCACTACATTCTCTATGGTAGAGACAGAGCAGGCTCCATGCAAGAGCAGCATAGAACACAGTTGAGCATGCACCATGATTCAGAGCCAAAAGGAAAACATTCCACTATACAGTAAAAGTAGATCAACTATGTAGACAGTTGAAAGGAACCACTCAATGTTATGTCTCATTTTGGGACTGGCCCAAGACTCCTGATGATGCCCCCTTTACTCACTGATGTGCCAGGTTTACTCATTGAGTAAATCTGCCACTCTGCAATGTTCTAGCTCAGCACTCTCCTCCCTTCCACTTTTCCTCTCTGTTTTTAGGGAGTGAAATGAACAATGGAGGCAAGTAGGCAGACAGAGAAGGGCACCTGCC
This sequence comes from Lerista edwardsae, assembly GCA_029204185.1. Lineage (NCBI taxonomy): Eukaryota > Metazoa > Chordata > Lepidosauria > Squamata > Scincidae > Lerista > Lerista edwardsae. Next base: position 423,227 of record JAJKFI010000155.1, on the reverse strand, counting down.
ATCAACTGCGGTCAACCGCTTCAGTTGGCCTTATAGAAAAGGCCAGCCCTGTCTAAGCTGACACTCTGCAACAGTCACACCTGTGGTCTGAATATGGGATTGCCTCAGTGGTGTCATCTAAATGATTTAAGAACAGGTACTCACTTTTGATTGGCACGTGTCGGGACCCGCCCACCGGAAGTGACGTCATAAGCCGGAAGTCAGGTCGTGGCAGGAAGTGACATGAAAAAAGCCCTTTTTGAGGCCTCAGATGATTTTAAACTGACCCAACAGTTGCAACAGTATTCCACAGCACCCCCAGAACATGTTAAGGAGGCCTGGCATCATGTGAAAACCCCAGAGCAACTCATTTTTCAGTGGCAAGGAAAGGAAAGGCTCCGCTCGCTGCCTGCCTGGCTCTGAGAAAATGCAGGCAACTCAAACATGCAGGAAATTCAAACGTTGCAGAGGGCGGAGTCGACAAGTGGGCGGGCGAATGGGCGGGGCCAGCTGTAATCCTAGAAACTGGTACTCGCATACCCCCGCGTACCCCCTGCATGACATCACTGGATTGCCTCCCTCCTCCCACAAGGTGGCAGCTAAGACATTTCTGCAACTGAGGCAGAAGCATCAAGCTATGCCCCTCATGGTGGAAAAAGATAGGACCAGGCCACATATATGGCAATTTGTTCCTTTTAAAATAGTCCCTCCAAATCTACTACACAAGGCTGGTAGCGATTGGCCAGCCACTTCCCTGGAATCAAGGACCATACAGCATCACAGAACCGTTGCCAGAAGGCGTGGAAGAAATACCTCGTAAGCAAAAACAAAGCACTGGTGCTAATTGGTATTTTTTTTTAAAGAGGTTTTTAATTCCTAGAGGTTCAAAGCCAAGGGCTGCCAGCGCCACACCAGAGCACGGCCTTGTCTGCAGAAATCAGATTTGAAGCTGCATTTGCTGCCTGCTCTGCTTGTCTATTCGAAGAAACAGGACACGACTAATAAGTGACCCTTGTTTGGGGTCTCTAAGTGCCCCATTCAAAGCCACACACAAAAGGAACACTATGCAAAGGAAGGAAGTTGGCGTGCAAAGGCAACAGACAGGGAAGGCGATACAGTCCAACAATGCCGTTGGTATCCTGTTTGTATTTTGCAACAGGGCTGCGTCCTGAAGCAAAGCAAAGCACGAAAGACAAGGCGACAACAGGAACAGGTGCGACACAGGCGACATGTCCTATTTTCTGGGTGTTTGTCCATAGTAAAACTTTCACTCTTTTACCTTTCAGGGAGACCTTGGGGGCCCTCTCTCAAAATGTTGCAAGTATGAGCACATGGGCCAGAAATTATTCAGATTACAGCCCTTCTCACAGACCTCTAGATGTCTAGTACGAGTAAATGAACATACGAGGACACAACATGGTATGGATATAACATAGAACCACACTGTATTCTAATTAAATGTATAGCTTCAACACATATGTTTTGTTAAATACCAGCTGTGGGGGCCCTGACCTGACCTGAGACGTGGCAGAGGTGGAAATGGACTTTAACCCTTTCCCTCCTGAGTTCATCACCTGTGTAATTTTTTTTAAGCAGCCACTTGCTGGATTTCTTCAACTGCAGAAATTCCACATTCAATGTAAATGGAAAGCTTCTCTATTCTCTGCCCCAGCAGGTTCTTGCAAGAGGGGTGCACTCTACTTGGTGGTCCCAGGGAAAGAGGTCCAATTGGCTTCAAGTCATCCCAGCCTGGCCCTTGGGTAGCCTGTCCAGAGGCCTCTCATCAGGGCCCCTGAGTGCTTTATGAAGCTCTGGGTCTGCCCCCATTCTGGGCTGTCTCTTTCTCATGCCCACAATTAGCTCCACCTGATCCCGCCTTCCGGTTATAAGGGCCAGCATCACCGCAGAGTAGGGAGGTCCTCATCCTGCGAAGAGCAGCCACCCCTGTGCTTTGATGGCCTAGGGGCCACCTGGAGGGTTGGACGTACAGCCATGCGTTGACCATATGGTACCTGTGGTAGCTCCCCTGCCAGGTTTGAGAGGGTACAGCTAGAGACCTTGAGATGGTGGGGCAAGTCCAGAAGTGAATATATATGAATGAATATTCATTCATTCATTCATTCATTCATTCATTCATTCATTCATTCATATATATGTGCTCCTTTGTTCATTCACAGCACAAGCACATCTACTCAGAAGTAAGTACCATTGTGTTCAATGGGGCTTACTCCCAGGAAAGTGTGTATAGGATGGCAGCCTCAGAGCGCAATCCTAAACTGTAGTTAGGCTGGCATAAGCTAAGGCAGCAAAGTTTGCCCAGCACAAGGGCTACCATAAAGTGTGTTTAGACTACTCTCAGGGTCAGGGAGGATGGCGCACGTCTGTGTCCTGGCCTCTCTTACTCCGAGAGTGGTCCAAACATACTTTACAGTGTCCCTTGTGCTGGCCAAACTTAGCTTATGCCGGCCTAACTCAGTTTAGGATTGCGCCCTCAGTCTGTGCATATCACACTAGAAGTCCAGCACTTTCATGGCTGAAGAAAGTGCACAAGGGACAAGGTAAGGAGGAGGTGGGCGATCCACTTTACACTCGCTGTTATGAGATGAAAAGCAGATCAGTGCAGATTGCCACCGTAGCTGGTACCCCCAATACACCACCCTCATGCCTCTGTGCAATCTGCAGTTGATGCCGCCCGCATCGCCTTGCCTAATGCAAGGCCCTTTCCTGCCATAGAACACCTACGAGCCAAGAGCGGATTGTGCTGAAGCCCATTCCGATCACTGTGCATTCCAGCAGCCCAGCTGGCCCTGCTGAAGTAGTGCCAAGTCCCTCATCGGATCACATCCTTGCAGGAGGAAGCACCTCTTTTAGCTATTTCCTGTCGCCATTGCTATGTTAACCGCTTTCCAGTCCCTGGACCAGTTGCTCTCTGGAAATTCTCGTGGAGACAGCGCGACGGATGAGACAACCCTGACAGGTTTTATTACGTCTGCACCATCTGAAACGGGCGTCTGCGTGGAGTCCGACGGGTGGCGGGAGTATTGATTTCATCACAGAAACACAGCCCTGGTTTGAAGTTTGCCTAAAAAGCCGCAAGCCTGTTCATTGAGATAACATAGTTAGGGATCGCCTTACCACCGCCAGGACATAATTTAAAAATAAGGGATTTATTGGACAGGCTGGAAAATGGACCCCCAAGAGGAATCAGTGTATATGTGTGGGGCTGCGAGTCAATGGTTTAAATGAATTCCTTTTCATTATTGCCGCTGGCTCTTCAATTCCACTGAGGCGGCAGGTGTGTAAATTTGGGGCCTGCCACAGAAATGCCTGGCAGTTTCAGCACAGAGCTGGCTGCTGCTCACCACAATGTTCGTCTCACACAGAGGTGTCAACAATACAGTGTAGTGGGAAGTAAGCGGCGCATTTTGTTCTCACACACTGCAACAGGACTGCGCCCTGCGAATGGCATCATGAGGACATGCGGTAGGACAGTGGTCCTCAAACTTTTTAGCACTGGGATCCACTTTTTAGAATGACCATCTGTCCAGGACCCACCAGAAGTGATGTCATGGCTGCAAGGGCCATCATTGTGACACCAGAGCCTGCTGCTTTCCTGAGAATGCAGCAATAAGCTGGGTTATTTCTCAGCCATTTTCCAATAGCAAAGTGTATCAAAAAGAAAAAAAAGACCTCTTTACCACTTTGACACAAGCAAAACAACCACACAGCCCTCCCCCTTTCCAGAATCCCGTCTTCCCATATTTTCAATATGGCTGCTCTAAGTGCTTCGTGACCCACCTGAACTTGGCTCATGACCCACTGGTGGGTACTGTCCCGCAGTTTGGGAACCACTGCTGTAGGACATGTGCACATTTCTAATTCTGTGATGACTTGTCTACTTTTTGTACACAGCTTGATGTGCCATATCTTCTGGGCACCCCTAGCATGAAAATGCATCCAAGTTCCTGCCATCTCTTGGCCCTCAGGGACTGCTACCCACTAACCTGGCCTTTTCTACTCATTTCCCAGATGCTGCTGTCAGGGCTGGCGCATCCATTCCCTTCCTCTTCAATTCACTTTCTAGACGTCAGGCCATCATCTCAGACACCTGTCGTTTCAGGCCACTGATTCTGACTGGCCTCGTGCGCATCATAGCAGCCCAAATGAGATTCTGACCCACAGCGGGTGACCACATCAGGCAACAAAAAAATCTGCTTTTCCTGAGATTGCTGGTATCTAAGCCTTTGCATTCCAAACTGGATGCCAGTGTTTTGTTACCATTCCTCCATAACTTCCTTTTTCATTTTAGGATTATAAATAGCAGAAATTCCTCCCTGTGCTTCGGAGCAGAAGAGGTCTCAGCATGCATTTCCATAAACCCATAAAGCATGTCTGCTGCAGAAATTCTGTTGCTCAGAATGATTCTCCTTCATTTACTGCTTACCAGGAATTTTATTTTTATTTTGCGGCAGTCACTGTACTCGAGTCATTCTAAAGCTGCACGCAGTCTTCCGTAACTGATGAAGGAACAGCTCTCTGCTTATCGACGAGGAAATAAGCCAGTTACTGGCAACTCCCCTTATCTTTTGCGGAAACGTGGGGAAGAAAAGTATGCCCTCCGACATTCCAGGGATGAAAATAGAGAGACTCTTGTGCACTGGTAACACGCCTGTTCTCATAACAGGGATCCCTGCCTGAAGCTCCCTCCGCCCCCATTCACTTGCCAAAGCCCCCACCCCTACCCCGCAGCAATACTTTGACGAATTACTTTGCAATTAAGTGCAAAACCAGACCCGATGGCAGGAGATCCGTGATCAGATTTCCCTGATCCCCAAATGGACACACACGAGTTGCAGGAAGTCCCAATTTGGATTGTGGCCATGACACTGGGGGGAAGGGGGTGATTCTTTCCCCACATGCAGTTTCTCCAATACAAATAGCTCCCCCCCCCACTTGAGTGCTGCTGTTTGCTGTGCAGCAAAACATACAGGTAGATACAATACCTGGATGCTTTGCTCAACAGGACAAACAGCAGTTCGGGAGACAGATGGACAATAAGAAAAACATTGCAGGGGAAATTGTTGCTCCCCCTACCCGCAAGATCATGGATCTGATCCAAATAGCACCCCCTACTGCTTTTGCCCCTCAAAAACCCACAGAAGTTTAGATCAGAGTTCTACTGTCTTGTCCAGTTTGATCCTCAGTAGCCTTTCCTGTAGTTGCTTCTGCGGCAGGCTGCTAAACTGACCACAATTGCTTAATCCCACATTCGATCTAGTGCTGCCTTTTAGAAAAATAGTCACACACCAAGCAGCTTCAGCAACATTTCCCACCTAGACTGGCTGTCCTGGGCATTTTGTGTCCTTGTGCAGGCACACCAGAGGCAATGGGCACTGATCTCACTCCTGTTCTAGACTAGAAATACCGAGAAGGGCTTAAAACCTAAATCTCCAACCTCACCCCATGTGAGTAAAGAGCCATAATAGTTGCCCAGGCATGCATGGTGGAAAAGAGGGCTTGTCCTAGGCTGAGAAAGGGAAAGTTGGAGAGTGTGGAAAAGGCACCTTTTAAAAACTGAAGGAGAGGTTGGCTTTTGGCGCTCTACACTAGGGCGCCCCACTTGATTCAGCTGAAGTGAATATGAAGTTGATACATCTGAAGTGCCCCACTTGATTCAGTTGGTGTCAAGCACGTGCTTCAGTCTCTCCTGTTGAACTCATGAGTGGTTTGAAATCCTTAGTCTTATCAGGATTGTGCCCCAGAATTTTGAAGGGGGGGAAAGCTGGCTAAAGTGATGTTCTGAGCTAGAGACGGGCATTTGGGAGCACCAGGGAGAAATTTAGAACCCACCTACTTGTCAAACCCCAGCAAGGCCAGCACAAGACATTTGGGGGCCTGTGGCAGAAATTCCAAATTCTAGATAATAAATGCGAGGCACACTCCACTAGCAGGCTCTCAGGCATCTTCTGCTTTTTCAGTGGAGCCTGGGCAGGAGAACCTCTCAATGGGCTGTGCCTGTGCCCCAGGTGTCTTGGAGCCCAATCCTAGCCAACCTTCCGGTTCTGATGCAGCTGCAGTGCAGCCTCAGGTTTAGGGAACAAAGGCAGAGGTTCTGCCCCCCCCCAATTCAGCATATGCCCCATTGGCATGGCTGCCTCAGCACTGGAAAGTTGGATAGGACTGGGCCCCTGGTCTTCTCCGTTACCATCTTGAACAGCATCCAGTACCTGTTATATGAGGAGGTGGTCTCCGTCTCTTCCTTGAGGGCAGGGCCAGCTGATGTAGGCTGGGGGGAGGCTGCAAACTGCTGGGAGGAGGCCCCATACCCACCAGTGACCCCAAAACTAGAATGAGCGGGCAGTAGGCTGGGGGAGATGTGAGTGGATGGTCATCAGCCCAACATACACTATTGGCACACACTATTGATACATGCTGGGAGGGTGCATGGTGTGTGTGTGTGTGTGTGTGTGTGTGTGTACGTGCATGTGCGCGTGCACACGCACGCACACACACACTTATGCATGCTGGTGAAGATAGGGGATGAGCATCAGAAATTGGCAGTGGGTTCAGGTGGCAGTTCTCCATGGGCCCTGCCCACTTGTAGAGCTCATTCTTTTTTTGGCTTGTGGGGAGCCATCTTGATCCTGGCCTTGGTCTGTCACCCATCCTGAAAGCGCCAGACAAGCACCAGCATTCCCACAATTTGCTTCAGACCCAGGGGCATAGCTAATGAAAATGTAGCCCAGTCCAGAGGGCAAAATGTTGTCCCCAGTGACATCATAACAGGAAGTGACATCATAGTTGCATTTTCATTTTCTCTGTTTTTTGGCCATAACATTTGATGGAGTAAAGATATTACAACATGGTTTGTTCCATTGCATTCTGCGTTAAATTATATTTCCAATGATATATAACATGACAGTTTTATTCATACATACCAAGGTTTTCACTATTTTGGCCACTAATGTTAAGCTCAGCTTGTTGCCTCCCTATTGTTGCCTGCTACAATTGCACCCTCTGCACTTCTTCAGCTATGTCCCTGTTCAGACCAAATGGCTTTCTTTTTGCTGCTAAAGGCCTCCACCTTCTTTCCCTGGAAGGCATCCACTAGCCCTGTGATTGGACATAGGTCTTTGTCCCTGTGTGAATAGAGACAGATGCATAAACAGGAACTGCAAGGTACAAAGTCCTGCTGAACAATCTTGTTGTTCCATATCACACAGCTAATCTTCGGGGGGGGGGGCAAAGGGGGGGAAGAGGAAGTGGGGCATGGTGATCTGAAGGGCGGCACCAGGAATGAACCAAATGCACCTCTGTGAACCTGGCACCCCTTTCCACCTACGGGCTGCTAACAGATACGTACAGTCATGCCAGCTTCATTCATGCAGCAGCAGGCTGCTATCACCAGGAATGTAACTGTTAACCAGTAGACATCAATGGTGGGTTATCCAGCAGAGGGGAGAGAGAAGAAGGTAGAATTGTCTTCCACCCCCATCCCCACCCCCACCCCCACCATTGAACGGCACTGGCTGGAAGGCTTAAGGAGGTAGGTGGGTGGGAGACATTGCTCTTTAGCTTAAAGAAGTAGGCAGGTTGTTCATTCAAAACAAGGGAAAGCTCTACGGAGATAACAAGCATGCCCTCTACTGGAGACCAGGGGCAACGTTTAAAAGAAAAACGAACTAATTCTCCGCTTTGCCTCCCTAGCTTGCAAGCCATTTCTGACATAGTTTGTCGCCCTCTGCTGGAACTGGAGAGATAGGACATCTCCAGAATTAATCTCCTGGATGGACAGCACCTGCCTTCGTTTTTGATCTGAATGAAATCTCATGCACTGTCCCAGCTGATCAGCACCTTTTTATCCCTGTTTGAGGAAGATGCCACCCCAAAATTCTAATAGGCTGGTTTAAATGTAACAACCCCCCCCCCCCAAAAAAAATTACCCTCTGTCATGTCAAGTGAGTTGACTTGCACCAATGACCAGGCATGGGCTAAACTCAACAAGGCTTCGGGGGGGGGGGTTTCTGCCAAGGCTTTTTTGTCCCTTGGTGATACCTGACCTGCTGGCACTTCCATTAGGCATCCTTAGTAAAGCCTATCTTTGGTATGAGGCACTGGCAAAATGGTGAAGGTGACCCCTAAATCAGCATCTGCACTCCCAGCTAAATAGGCATTCCCATTTAGGAGAAAGGGCTTACGTATGGCAAGAGGGGGAAAGACGTATGGATCATCATACACAGAACGTAAGAAGAGCCATGCAGCTTTCAGCCAACAGTCTGCCTAGCCCAGCCTCTTGTTTTCCATAGTGGCCAATAAGATGCCCTTTAATCATTTTTGTTCACTAAACTAAAAGGTCCCATGTACACAGGGTTGCAAACATTCTGCTTTTAAAAACATCCACAACCAAATTATCAAATAATGAATCAAATAATGCACAACCTGAATCAAATCAAACCTGAATCAAATAATACACACAAAGTATATTTGCATAGAGATGTGGGCATGATTTCTCTGGCTTCTGGCTAATCATTGCGTTGGAAGGGAATGAGTTAGACTCGGGTTACCAACCTTTTCATTGTCCGGGCAAGCTTTCCCCTTCATTCCATCACAGAGTTATAGACATTACTCATAGAATCATAGAGTTAGCAGGAAATCCTCTTAGAGCATCTCCAGCAGGGAAGGAGGGAGGATCTATCACCTTCTTCGGCAACCAGTTCCACTGCCGAACCGCCCTTAAGATACGTGTGTTGGGCAGCCCAATCCTAACCTGTGCTGGAACAGGCAGCCCAGCAGGCCTCCGCTGTATCCAGTGCACATTAGTTGGCCACTGGAAGCCGTCTTGGGGTAAGGGGATATTTTCCCCTTACCCTGGAGTAAGCTCCAGCAGCCCCAACAGGGGCAAAATCACTGGCACAACTCCAAAAAGCCTGTGTTGGGCCAACTGGGCTGGGAATGGGGGTTAGGATTTGTTAGCGCAGGTTTGAGTAAACCCCTCACCCAGTGATGTCATTCAAATGATTTAGGAACAGGAACTCACTTTTGATTGGCACTTGTTGGGAACCCGGAACCAGCCACGGAGCCCGTTAGGATCCAGAACGCCCGTGCTGCTCCGTTCCCCCTGAATGACATCACTGCCCTCACCTACATAATCTGAGTACTAAGGATTCTTCCCCCTCTTTACAAATAAGGCCTCTGCAGATCAGTCAGTGCATCATTTTGCCGTATCTGTTGCCTTGTTCCAACACACACACACACACACACACACACACACACACACACACACACACA
>JAJKFI010000155.1:397561-413950 GCA_029204185.1 Lerista edwardsae | reverse complement strand
CACACACACACACACACACACACACACACACACACACACACACACACCCATTTGGGCAACCAACCCCAACCTGAGGCAATCCATCCACAGACAGGCTCTGCTCACACATGGACCCAGGCTTGCATAGAAATTCTCCACTCAACCACACTTCTATAAAACAGCAGAAACACAGGCAGAAATCTGAGGGGCAAAAAGTGGAAAAGCCTGGCACTTCTACGGTGGAAAAAAACCCCTCACAAACAGACCCAGGTACTCTCCAGTGATGCAGCCCAGCTCAATCCTTGGAGGTGGGGCTTGCCCCATGTGATTCTTGGAGAGCTCTATAAACCCCGGTTTGGCAAGATCGGGCTTGCTGTAATCTCTTGTAATCTGTGGAGGGTTGGTTGGCCAGATGGGGAGTCCCCCGAGGCCAACTCTGGAGACCCATGCATTGGGCTGATGCACAGGCATGCCAACTTGACAGGCCCTCATCCCTGAGGGGTCCCTAGGCTTCAGCTTACTCAGCCTAATGGATAATACAGCCCCCCCCCCGGATAACATATGGTGTCACCCTCATTCGCTTTATTTATTTATTTGTTTAACTATTTGAACAGTGCAGGTCACCCAGCAAATCAGTAACCCACAAAAAAACCAGTGGCCAACTTGATGACACTCACACAACTGACAGTGCAATCCTACACGGCACGTAGCGTCGATGCAACATTGATGCATTGACACTGCGTCATTAGCACCGACGCGGGGGCACTGAGCAGCACCCCCGCGTCGGTGCTAAAGCTCTCAAGCTGATGCTACAAGTAGCGTCGGCTTGAGAGCGCTGACGGGGAACTATCTATCTATCTTGATGGAGAGCGAGGGAGGCTCTGTCCCGCTCTGGGCAGGGATTGGGGGGAGGGAGGTTGTGGGCGGAACACAGGAGGGCTTGGGAGGCAGCCCGACTAAATAGGGCTACCAGATACAAATGGGGACAGAGTGCCCGTACCTTTAACCCTTGCATAAAAGAGGGAATTTGGGGAGGTGCAGCTTTTTAAACCCTTCCATGTTGAGCTGGGCCTGCCCAAATTCCCTCTTCTATACAAGGGTTAAAGGTATAGGTACTCTGTCCCAGTTTGCATCTGATAACCCCAGGAAGGTTTACTATCTACTAACATGATCCAGCATAGGGTTGCCAACTGACCAGAAAAAAAATATGTGGCCTGCTCATGTAACTGCAACAGCAGCTTAGTGTGCAGAGATCAGCTGGAAAAGGCTTGCACACGTATGATGTGAAGCATAAATGAGAGTCAGGGTAACATGGTTAGAGTGCTGGCGTTGGAGCAGGGAGACCTGGGTCCAAATTCCTGTCAGCCATGAATCTTACTGGACGACCTTGGGCTAGCAGTCATTATCGCTCAGTCTATCCCACTTGAACAGGTTGTCATGAAGATAAACGGAGAAGCCATGTAAACAGTCCTAAGCTCCTTGGAGGGAGGGCAGGATACAAGCTGCTTTTAAAAGCACAGTTGCAGTGGCCGGTTGAAAAGTTGGCAATCCAAATGAAACATGTTGGCAACATGGAATGGGAAACATAAGGAAGTCAAGCCACATGAAAACATTACCGGTCAAAGACTTTGTTATAAATGGGCACTGTTTATTCGACTGGTTAAAAGTGTGTGGTGTTGTGCCCCAGGGAATTTTTGCATGATGCAGCCCTTTCTTCCAAGAATTCAAGAAGTTCTATTCACTCAGCCTAATCTTTGCCTCCTCCATGTGCATAGAGGAAGCATCTTTAAAAAACAACAACAAAATAACAAATTTGGATTGCATGGTGTGTGTGTGTGTGTGTGTGTGTGTGTGTGTGTGTGTGTGAGTGAGAGAGAGAGAGAGAGAGAGAGAGAGAGAGAGAGAGAGAATTGCTGTAGTAATGTACTTATCAAAGCAATAAAGTATAACCTTTGCTCAGAACAAAACCCACTACTTTCCTGCTGCACTGCATAAGCAAGAAAGATTATGAAGAAGTTCTGGGCCAGTCCCCACCTTCCTGAAGTCGCTGCCCTGACATCCTCACCTATAAAAGCAACCCTTCCTGATTCTAGCGTTTTGTTGTCATTCCCCTCCCCTCCCTTTCTTTCCTATAAAATACCACCCGGAACAAGTTTGCCGGCACAAGCAGTAGCACTGGCTTAGTTTCTCTGTACACACAGAGGTTTCGGTTAAAGTAGCCAGCTTTTTCTTCTTCTTCACTGAACACACGGAGGAGAGAGAGCAGCCACCAAAGCAGGTGTCTCTGCAACGGGACTAAGAAAAGGGGCAGGTAAAAACGTATTCTTTTTTATATCTGTGCCAGGAGATGGAGGTGGGGGATGTTGTGCTAAACCAGGAAGAGGTGAGTTGTGCACTGCGAATGCTCTCGCGCTGCCCATGACCTTCTTGGGTGCTCTGAATGGCACCACTGCTTGGGTGGTCTGCCCTTCACTGAGCTTTGGGGACCAAACAAATGCTTTAGAGCTGGCCCTGAACTGAATGGTAAAATCTAACTCCCTTGGCCTTCAAGCAAGGCAGGTAGAACTTTGACAGCGGTCAAACCCCAAATTCCATAGCTGCGGAGAACGTGAAATATATAGTCGTTCCCTTTGGCAGTTGTCAAGGGTTGCTATAAAAAGATCCCCATTTTAGAAAGGGTCTGCCTCTGTGGCTTAGGGGGTGGGGGTAGAAACAACAGAGAATATTCTGTTCCATTACTCGTTTTATCCAGGGATATGTAGAAAGTTTATTTCCCCTCTGATCAGAACATTTTCAGGCCTTCCGGAAGTAGAGATGGTCAAGATGCTGCTTACGGAAACCAATTTATGGATCACAATTCAGCGTGCAAGTTTTTTGGCGGCTGCCTGCAAAACTCGTAATGGCATTGTTAGAAATGAGTGGAAAAAATTTAATGCTTATACTACCTCCGTTTTCCAGTTTCTTGCACGATACGTGTACTTTTATTTGTATAGATTTTAGCAAGCAATGGTGCTTCTGGTACTGCTACAGTATATTGATTTGATCATGCTGGTCTTACTGTCTTAATAAATTGACTTGACTTGACAGCAGTTGCAAGAAAAGAGAAAAACTTCCCAAAAATTATTTGAGGTTTAAGCTTAGTCTTTAGGTCTAGTCTTAGGGTGCAATCTTAATCTGGAGTTAGGCCAGCAAAGTTTGGCCGGCACAAGGGCCACCATAAAGCGTGTTTGGACCACTCTCAAGTTTGGACCACTGACTTGACTTGTTGTTCAGTCGCTATGTCATGGTCGTGAAGAGTCGGACATGACTTAGTGACTGAACAACAAGTCAGGGAGGATGGAGCACATCTGCGTGCTGGCCTCTCTGACTCCAAGAGTGGTCCAAACATATTTTATGGTGTCCCTTGTGCTGGCCTAACTGCTGACCTAACCCCAGGTTAGGATTACGTTCTTAAAGAAGGGAGCTCTAGGCTGAAGACACTACATAGCTTTCAAACCAGTATTTTTCAAAATATCTTACGATTCCTCAGAAGTGTGATTGGCGGTTTCTTGACGACTAAGTTGTCTATGAACCAGTTTCTGAAAGACATTGATCTACCTTTACTCCTCTTTCTCTTTATTGCCCAATTGTAGGGAAGTGTGTGAATTTTAGGGTGGGGTCCATTTGCATGGAGTGATGGTTAGGTTTGACAGGCCTGTTCATTACTATACAGCAGCCATTCTCCACAGTTATATGCCCCCCCCCCCGCCCTAGGGAGCCCTGGCATTTGAAGGGAGCCCCAGACTGAAAACTATTTATGTGTCATATCCTTGTTTGACAAGGGGCCCTGGAACCTGAGAAGAGCTCCTAAAGGGCCGTAGTGCAAAAATAAAAAATAAAAACTGAGAATGGCTGCTCAACGCAAGCAGAGAATCACCTCAGAACATGACTCAGGATAGTATTTTCCCTTTGTTTATTCGAATTCCATTTTTTAATTGGATGAGTTATCTTCACCGTGCAAAGCTTCCACAGCAATTAGGGCTTCCAACCCTCTGGGACTGGCCTGGAGTTTCCAGGAGACGACTAAAAGCAATCCTGGAAATTTGAACAGGACCAAATAACATTATATCATGTAGGGGTGGGAACATCTCCTGTCAGAGTTAACAACCCCTATATGAGGGGTGGTTTACCTCAGCAGATTAACTGAAGTACAAAAGGCTTGAGGACAGTACATTTGAAAAGCAGCCATCCGTCACCATAACCCTCTCTCTCTCTCTCTCTCTCTCTCTCTCCTGGCACAGCATGCGGACCCCAACACCCATGATCGTGGGCATTGTCCTGGGTCCCTGTGGCCTTGTTTTGAACCTGACTAGCACTTTGGCCCCCACCTGGAGGGACCTGAGCAATATCCCTCACAAGGCTTTTGACGTGATCCAGCACCAGGGCCTCTGGGACATCTGCGACGAGAGCCAAAGCAGGCGTGAGACCCAGTGCGGCATCCAAGACGACCTCCAGTACTTCTCCCAGCAGCCTGTGCAAGTGGCCAAGGGCCTCATGCCCGCCTCTCTGGCCGTCACTGTGCTGGGACTGGTTGTGGCTTCACTGGGGGTGCGATGCTGGCAGGAGGTACCCCACTACCTTCTGGCTGGGCTGGGCGGCCTGACGCTCTTCATTTCAGGCTTGCTGAGCCTTATTGCTGTCTCTTGGTACAATTATGAACTCTACAGACTGCCTTTCACTGCTGGGAGCACCCTGGTAGTGGGCTACTGCCTGGTACTTGGCTACCTGGGCAGCTGCCTGGAAATTATTGGGGGCATCTCCCTTACGATCAGCTTTGGTCATTGTTGCAAAGAACGCAAGATGAAAAAAGCAGCTTCAAGCGTGAACTATTCCTACCCACCCAGTAGGCAGGAAGGCTCAACAACTGCTGCAGCTATCTCCCCCACCACTGGCGGCAGAGATTTCCAGCTGGACAATGGGTCGCCCATGCCCAGGTCCTACACCAACTCCCTGGATGTACTAGAAGACGAGACCGTCAGCTATCGGAGCAGGCTTCCCTGCGACTCAGATGTATAGCCCTAAGCAGGAAGACTTTCACAATAGGAAAGGAGGCACGAGCTGGAGGAAGGCAGGCCTATCACAGCCATGTGTGAAGAACAGGACCAGGCCTAACCAGGCGTAGTCACTGACAGGGTTAATCACTCTCCCGATTTCTTCCCCTCTCTCTCCAAATCAACAAATGGGTGTTGTATCCTGAACTGTTGGAGACACGAGCTAAACATTTTGTATCATTCCCTCAGTGAATATCAATGTCAGATATTATTTGGACAATATTTAAAATGACTTACCATAAAGTAGTAGCAAGGACAGGCCTTTTACTTGGCCTGTAGCCGGTAGTTGTTGTCACGGGGACACGAGTGAACCATCCTGTAACAGCAAGAACTAGAACAGAAGCTTTCCAGTATGCTTAATGACTTAACAGTGCGGGCCTAGGCCTAGCTTCGCAGAAGTGAGCCCCATTGAATTCATGGAGCTTACTCCCAGGAAAGTGTGTAGAGCAGTGCAGTCTAAGGCCCCAATCCTAGGAACACTTTAAAAGTCCCATTGCTAACTGGGCAAGAGGCACATTTCCAATTGGTGTTCCTCTTATGTTTAGCAAGGGGAGAGTAATTGTCCCTCTTCACCCCAGCACAGTGTCTTTTCTAGTGGCTGTTGCTGGTAGTGGTCTGCATTTTTTAGATTGTGAGCCCTTTTGGGACAGGGAGCCATTTAACTTTATTATTATTTGCCGGTAAACAGCTTTGGGAACTTCATGTTGAAAAGCGGTATATAAATACTTTTTGATTGATTGATGACAATGGGACTTACCTCTGAGTAGACACGCAGAGGCTTGGGCTCTAGCTCTCATACTGTAGCCGGACTCATAAGAGCCTGTGTTTTGTTTTCAAATTACTGAAATCTCACGCTTTGGTTTGGCATATAAGATCTGGTTTTGATTCAGTTCATAAACTGGAATTTAAATCTTGCATTTGGTTGGATGTACAGTTTATGTATTATGTAGCTTTGTTCAACATGGTGCTTTTTCAATTTTGCAAATGCAATTGTATGAATTGCCAATTTAAACCTGATATTCAGTTCATAAACTGGAATTTAAATCTTGCATTTGGTTGGATGTAAAATTTATGTATTGTAGCTTTGTTCAACATGGTGCTTTTGTATGAATTGCCAATTTAAGTCTGATATGTTAAAGTAGCAGGGATTATTTTCACACCTTCAACACGGTGCTGAATTGCCTTTTTTTTGGCAATCATCTAAAAGCAGGATTAAAAGGAAGTGCCCTGCAGCACTTACTACACCATAGAAGAGCCACATACTTCTATTTATCAGCAATGCCCTTCCTACAGCCAAGATCCTTCCATAATCTTTATTTGCAAGTAAGATACCCTACCATATTAAGTTTTCTCCTTTGTAGATTCTGGCTGTTTTGTTCAGTGCATGTAGGTGGAATTAGTGTTGAGCTGCCTTCCAATCAATTGGCTTCTGTTAATGGAAGTGCTCGAACCGCTGGTTTCCTTGCATTATTTTTCTTTTTATAGCAAAACACAGTGCAGGCCCTCTGTGCTGAGGCAGCATGTCAAATGCTGGTCTCCTGAGCCGAGTTCTTCCCACTCTCTAATGCTCTAGCCCAGCACCCTCCTCCACAGTCCCTTTTCCGCTCAGGCCTCTTCCTTTTCCAATCCAGGCAGTGAGGCAGCAGAGGCAAATGGGCAGACAGAGATGGGAAGCCCCCCCCCCCATCAATCTGCTGCCAGAGGCAGCTGCTCAATTGGCATCACGGATGGGCCAGCCTTGGCAAAATGGCACTTTGAAGGAGAAAAGTTTTAACTACAAGGAAACAACTTAAAGCCTTAGACATAATAATGTAGTGGCCAGAACCTACCAACTTTCAATTAAAAGCACAGGAGCTTTCAATTAGCTTTCAATTAAAGGCACAAGAGGATGCAAGAGCTCAGTAGTGCTTTGCCGGTCCACGTGCATTCCATTGCACATACAAAAATACCACCACAAATTAGGACTGAAAAAAGATAAGCCATCACAGAAAATACAGGTGGATACTGATTTGGCAACAGCATTGTGTGGATTCTCCATGAAAAGTGAGATGACAAAGGACAGTGGCAGAAAAAAGGGCACGTGGGATGCAATCACAAGACGTATCAGCCAGTGCTCCTGCATTCATTGCTTCTTTCAAACTCAGTTAGGTGTAATAGTGCCCGTTTTTCCTTATTGGAGAGGACTAAATTACCTTTTTTTGCTAGTGAAATCTGAGAAGGGAGGAATACCCTGAATAGTTCAAACCTCTCCTTGAGGCTACAGACTTGATATTCACCATATTCATCCCTCTCCATGTTATAGGCCTCTTCCCACTTTAATAACCTCACAGTTCTCTCTCAGGATGTGACTGTGTACTCAGGCCATATGCAGTTATGCCTTATTTGTATAGAGATACATTAAAGTGCAATACAGTACAATGAAAATAAGAACATTCTTTGTGAGGCAATTTGTTGCCCCACCTGTAGTTCACGGCTGACTGAAAGCCGGAAGTCACCAAAGAATTCAGGTCACGGTGTTCTCAGTGCTCAGGCATTTATTCTCAACAAGGGCACTTAGACATTCTTAGCTTACCCCCTCCCCCCACACACATACTTTTTAAGCTTCCAAAATTAGCAACAGGCATTTGTTTGGAGTACCATGTGGAATATTCATGTGCAAAGAGATGAAAACGCATTTGAGGGGTTACGAGGAAGCTGGCAGCACTAAGGATCCTGTTAGAGTTGCATAATGTGGTAATTTAGAGCTATTAGCTGCAATTGTTTTGGGGTGTTCTTACCAAGGACATAGCTGCACTACAGAGTAGTTTTATGCCAGTTTAATTGCCGCACATCTCATCCCACCTCCCTGGCCAAGAATCCTGGGAATGAGTTCTTAAGAATGATGCTAAAAATCCTTTCCTCAGCTCACAGAACTACAATTCCCAGGACTTGCAGGAGCAAGTTGGACAAGATTATCTCCCAAGGCCCCGTCCAATTCTAACATGTTACGATTCCCTAGGAGTGACCGTTAAACTGGTGCTAAACCAAAAGCTGTCAGCAGCATCCCTAATTTATGTTCAGGAGAAAGATTCTAAATAGCAGGGATGTTATCCAACAACAAAGACATACAGTTGGGAGTACAGGTGGACCCCTGTATCTACAGATTCTGTATCAGCTGTTTCAGTTAGCCAGAGATCTGGGGTCCCCCTTATCTTTATTTGGGTTGCTAAAAAAAGTCTCTTGCTGGTGGGGGGGCAGGGGAGAACCCTGTAACATAGTAATCCATAGTAATCCATGTTTTTATCCTCTTATCCATGGTTTTAAGTATCTTATCCTCTTATCCATGGTTTTAAGTATCCATGGGATGAACAAGATCCACTGCTAAAGGGATCCTTTAACTCCTTGCCTAGCCTTATTTTATAAGAAAACTAGCTTTTTGGTACCCGGCGTTGCCCGGGTAGGTATTTATCCCAAGATTCTATTGCACACGAAATTACCAAATTACCAATCAGCTCAGCCAATCGTTCCAGGCGTTCCAAAGGGGCATGGCGGACATTTTGTTTCGCACCCTTTCTCGCCCCCCCACATTGAGGGCCCCCCGAACCTGGACTCCAACAGCGTGGGGAGCGTCACCCAGATCCCAACATCCCTCTCCCAGATCCCAACATCCCAGATCCGTTCCGCAGGACTTCTTGTTCAGCAGCTGTTCAACACTTTAAAGACTTCAGGTGCTGGAAAGGTTATATTCTGCATGTCATAATCAGAGTGACATCAGCAGTGACATCATAATAGATTGCCTCAGGACACCACATATCAGCTGAAGTATACACACACGTACGTTTAGGCCCCCCTCAGCATTTGTCGCCAGGCCGCAAGGTGTCTGCGTGCTGAGTTTGGTGTCGATAGGTCCAGGCGTTGCGGAGCCTATGCGGCACCCCCCCCCTTTTTATATATATATAGATCTAACAGATGGGCCTTGAGGCCAACCTACAAGGGGCACCCTCTTTAGAAGTTCTTTGCGAGTGGGGACGCGAGCAGCGAGTGCTGTCCTGCGACGAAGTGCCTCGTCCGAGACCAAGTGCCAGGTAACAAGCGAGTTACGCATCTGTGCGAGGAGGGGGATCCTTGGAAAAATAAGGTAAGTGTTCTCACTTGTAAAACTACTCTAAGTTTAGGTTTAAGGCTGAGTTCAGTTTAAGGAAAGGGTTAAATTTAAGTCTGTGTAAAATTCAGCTTAAAGGAGCTGATTCTGTAGAGAATTACAGCTACTCTAAGTAAGACCAGAGTCTACTTGTGAGTAAGAACCCAAATTAAACATAGGGAAGGGTAGAAACTGAAACTGAGTAGAAACTGAATCTGAAGAGTAGAAACTGAAATAAGACAGAGGTGAAATCTCAACCTCACAGTCTCAGCACAGGAAAGGTAGCAGTCTTAGTGTTTGGAACACTTTGGTGTTTATCTTAGTGTTTAAACTAAACTAAGCTAAATTAAACCACTTAACTAATTTTAAACTACTTACACTAAATTAAACTAAAGTTGTAGTGTTTTAAACTATTTGGGGTCTAAAATACAGTGTGCCACAAAGCTCAGGCATATACTAAGACATATAGTAATTCTAAGTAGGGTGGGAACCAAGCTAGCCAGGGAGTGACCCTTTCAGAGGGAAATTGAGCTACCTTAGGAGGGCAATTGTGTTATCTGGTTGCCTAGACAGCAATCACCCTCTATTGTTCAGGTGAGGCTAGCCGCTTTTCAGGCAGGCAGAGGAGGAGGGGCTTCTAGCAAAGGAAGGAAGGCAGGCAGACTTCCTGTATATAGCAGAACCTTCTTTGCGAGTGGGGACGTGAGCGGCGAGTGCTGTCCTGCGACGAAGTGCCTCGTCCGAGACCAAGTGCCAGGTAACAAGCGAGTTACGCATCTGTGCGAGTGAAGCAGCAGGGCGAGGAAGCCAGGGCCCCAGACTCTGCCCTCTCTCTGAGAAGCAGGGCAGCTCATCCTTAAATAAACAGAGAGATGAAGCCAGGTAGCCAGCAGTTGGGCGGGGGCTATCCAGTGTTTTGTATGCCACATGTATGTGCCACATGTATGACTACATGCCTCTGGGGCATAAGTCCTGGGTGTGTCCTCGGTGCAAGGAGCTCCAGGCACTCAGGGAACGCATCTGCTCCCTAGAGGCCTTGGTTGCGGACCTGGAGAAGCAGAGGCAGGCAGTGAGGGTCCATTGTGAGACATCCGGGGACTTGCAGGATTCGTCCCACCCTCAGAAGGGCAGCTCCTCAGCTGCTGGGGAAAGGAGTCTCAGGGCTGGAGGACGTCAGCTTGGAACAGAGGGAATCAATCCCCCAGTGGGGGGCCCTTCTTCTAGTGACGAGCCCGCATCCAGTCGCACTAAGGATGCTCCTCGGCGGGAGGGGGGTTGCGGTCTCCTTGTTGTGGGCGATTCTATAGTTAGGAATATAGAGAGGGGGGTCTGCGACGGATGTGTGGACCGCACGGTGACTTGCCTGCCTGGTGCGAAGGTTGCGGACATCACGTCTCGTCTAGATAGGCTGGTTAGGAGTGCTGGGGAGGAGGTAGCGGTCGTGGTGCATGTTGGCACCAACGATGTGGGGAAATGTAGCCGGGAGGTCCTGGAAGCCAAATTTAGGTTGCTAGGCAGGATGCTGAAGGCCAGGACCCCCAAGGTAGCGTTCTCAGAAGTGCTACCCATTCCACGTGCAGGGCCAGCTAGGCAGGCGGACATCAGGGGTCTCAATGCGTGGATGAGACGGTGGTGTCGGGATGAAGGGTTTAGATTTGTTAGGCACTGGGGGACATTCTGGGACAAGCCAGGCCTGTACAAGAGGGACGGGCTTCACTTGAACCAAAATGGAACCAGGCTGCTGGCGCTTAATATTAAAAAGGTGGCAGAGCAGCTTTTAAACTGATCCCTGGGGGAAAGCCGACAGGAACCGAGCGGCGTCCGGTTCGGAACTCCTCATCCCTAAGGGAAGAGGAGGGTGGAGGAATACCAAAGAGTAATGGAGGAGTAGGAAATAGAACTTCTAAGCTGAGTGTAAGTGACAGTTTGTCCAGTAAAAAGAGAGGAGGGGAAAAAGGATCAAAAAACAGTCCCTCTTTAGAGAACCCCGTATATAGGTGTTATTATGCGAATGCTCGAAGTCTCCGAGCCAAGATGGGGGAACTGGATGTTTGGTGGCTAGGGAAAACATTGATATAGTAGGCATAACGGAAACCTGGTGGAGTGCACAGAACCAGTGGGATACTGCCATCCCAGGCTATAAACTCTATAGGAGGGACAGGGAAGGGCGTGTTGGCGGAGGGGTGGCCATCTATATCAAAGAAGGGATTGAATCCAGCAGAGTAGAAAGTGAAGGTGGGCCGGACTCCACCATGGAGTCACTGTGGGTTAAACTGCCGGGCCGTAAGAGCAATGTAATAGTGGGGGTGTGCTATCGTCCTCCCGATCAAAAACTTGAAGGTGACCTTGAAATGAGGAAACAAATCAGAGCAGTGACCAAGAGAGGCAGGATTGTAATCATGGGGGACTTCAATTATCCTCATATTGACTGGGTCAACTGCTGCTCTGGTCAAGAAAGAGAGACCGGATTCCTTGACGAGCTGAATGACTGTGCCTTAGAGCAACTAGTCATGGAGCCGACCAGAGGACAGGCGACTCTGGATTTAATATTGTGTGGTACTCGGGACCTAGTTAGGGATGTAAGTGTTACTGAGCCATTGGGGAACAGTGACCATGCTGCGATTGGTTTTGCCATGCATGTCCAGGATAGAGTGCAGAGCAAATCTGACACAAGAACCCTGGACTTTCGAAGGGCAGATTTCCCTCAGATGAGGAGACTAGTTAGACAGAAATTGAAAGGGAAGGTAAAAAGAGTCCAATCCCTCCAGGCTGCATGGAGGCTGTTTAAAAAAACAGTAGTAGAGGCCCAGCGGAAGTGTATACTGCAAAGAAAGAAGGGTTCGACAAGGTCCAGGAGGGTGCCTGCATGGCTGACAAACAAAGTTAGAGAAGCTGTAAAGAGCAAAGAAGCTTCTTTCCGTAAATGGAAGTCTTGCCCCAGTGAGGAGAATAAAAAGGAACATAAACTCTGGCAAAAGACAAGTAAGAAGGTGATACGGGAGGCCAAGAAAGCGTTTGAGGAACGCATGGCTAGCAACATAAAAGGGAATAATAAAAGCTTCTTCAAATATGTTAGAAGCAGAAAACCTACCAGAGAGGCGGTTGGCCCACTGGATGGTGAGGGAGGGAAAGATGAGATAAAAGGGGACTTGGAGATTGCAGATAAATTGAATGAATTCTTTGCATCTGTCTTCACAGCAGAAGAACTTGGGCAGATACCACAGCCCGAACAGCCCTTCCTAATGAAGGAATTAAATCAGATACTGGTTAATAAAGAAGATGTTTTAGATCAAATTGATAAACTACATTTAAATAAGTCACCAGGCCCAGATGGTATACACCCAAGAGTAATTAAGGAACTAAAGAATGAAATTGCTGACCTCTTAACTAGAGTATGCAACTTGTCCCTTCAAACGGCCACGGTGCCAGAGGATTGGAGGATAGCCAATGTCACGCCAATCTTTAAAAAAGGGAGAAGGGGGGACCCTGGAAACTACAGGCCGGTCAGCCTAACGTCTGTTCCGGGTAAGATGGTGGAAAGCCTCATCAAAGATAAAATCCTAAAACACGTAGAGGAACAAGTACTGCTAAAGGAAAGTCAGCATGGCTTCTGTAAGGGTAGGTCTTGCCTCACAAACCTTTTGGAATTCTTTGAAAAGGTCAACAGGCACGTGGATGTGGGTGAACCTGTGGATATCATATACCTAGATTTTCAGAAGGCATTTGACAAGGTCCCCCACCAAAGACTGCTAAAGAAACTTCACAGTCAGGGAATAAGAGGGCAGGTCCTCTTATGGATCCAGAATTGGTTGAGGGCCAGGAAACAGAGAGTGGGGGTCAATGGGCAATTTTCACAATGGAGAGAGGTGAAAAGCGGAGTGCCCCAGGGATCTGTCTTGGGGCCCGTGCTTTTCAACTTATTCATAAATGACCTGGAGACAGGGATAAGCAGTGAGGTGGCCAAGTTTGCGGATGACACAAAACTTTTCCGGGTGGTAAAAACCAGAAAGGATTGTGAAGAGCTCCAGAAGGATCTCTCCCAGTTGGGGGAATGGGCAGCCAAATGGCAGATGTGTTTCAACATAGACAAATGTAAAGTGATGCACGTTGGGGCAAAAAACCAAAACTTTACCTATAGGCTAATGGGTTCTGAGCTGTCTGTGACAGCTCAGGAGAGAGATCTTGGGGTGCTGGTGGACAATTCAATGAAGGTATCGACCCAGTGTGCGTCAGCAATTAAGAAGGCCAATTCCATGCTTGGGGTAATTAAAAAAGGGGTTGAGAATAAAACAGCCAATATTATCATGCCATTGTACAAATCAATGGTAAGGCCACACCTGGAATATTGTGTCCAGTTCTGGTCGCCGCATCTTAAAAAGGACATAGTGGAGTTGGAAAAGGTGCAGAAGAGAGCGACAAAAATGATTACGGGGCTGGGGCACCTCCCTTATGAAGAAAGACTGCAGCGTTTGGGGCTCTTCAGTCTAGAAAAAAGGCGCCTGAGGGGGGACATGATTGAGACATACAAAATTATGCATGGAAGGGATAGAGTTGATAGAGGGATGTTCTTTTCCCTCTCTCACAACACCAGAACCAGGGGGCATCCGCTAAAACTGAGGGTTGGGAGAGTTAAAACAGATAAAAGGAAGTACTTTTTTACCCAGCGGGTAGTTAATCTGTGGAACTCCTTGCCACAGGAGGTGGTGATGGCATCTGGTCTTGATGCCTTCAAGAGGGGATTGGACAGATATCTGGAGGAAAGGTCCATCGTGGGCTATAGGCAATGATGGATTGTGCAACCTCCTTACATAGGTGATGGGCTACTGGTACCAGGTGCAAGGGAGTGGCAACAGGATGCAAGCATCTTGTAGTCTCATGCCTTCCTGGGGCACCTGGTGGGCCGCTGTGAGATACAGGAAGCTGGACTAGATGGGCCTTGGCCTGATCCAGCAGGGCTCTTCTTATGTTCTTATGTTACCATTAGGCTACTAACAACTAGACACAGAAAGGCAAGAGATTTTGGGTACGGTACAAAAAAAATGCTCTCCCTTAAATTATCAGCTTAAAAGCACGTTCGGGCAACAGCCGAAGTATCTGACCCTTTTAGAGCACTCATTTGAACAGTGTGCCCTCATATTGGCACACTGTAATGTGATGCCGTCCAATGATGTACTTGGCAGGTTTAGAAATGTTCCTAGGGAAGAACACTTATGTAATTGTAACTTAGGGGAGGTAGAATCGCTTATACATATCTTGTGCTAGGTACCAAGACAGCAATACCTTGTTCCATTGCTTTATATCAAAACAGGGTATTCAGAGAATGCTATCATTCAATTTCTGTTGGAGGGCAACAAGCATATAACTCTCCCAGTCACACAATTTCTAAGTTTGAGCAATTTGGAATGCCCCAAGCTGTTGGTATCTAGCAATATAGAGTTGTGACTGTAAAGAGATTGGTTGTCTCGGTTTTTCCCTATACAGGGGTGATACTTCAGGTTTATTGTTGTAAATGGTATTATTTCTGTATGCCAATAAAGGTTTGTCTAGGTATCCACGGGGAGGCCATTCCCCATGGATACCAGGGCATGCCGATAATACCTTATTTTATTATATTATTTATTTAATTTTTATCCCGCCTTTCTGCCCCATGGGCACCCAAGGCAGCTCACAACATTAAAACCAACACATTAAAACCACAATGTTTAACAATTAAAACAATGTTAAAAACAATATTAAAATAGTTAAAATTTAAAACAAGCAAGCCCCGTGGATCCCACAATTTGATAAAATTTAAAATGTAAAGATGAAGAATGTAAAATGCCAGCCAGCCTGTCAACAACTGAAGGCTTGTTTAAATAAAGAAGTCTTTAGCCCCTGCCAAAATATTGCCAAAGAGGGAGCAGTTCTTAGTTCTAGAAGGGCCACCACCAAGAAGGCCCTATTCCTAGCCGCCATCCCCCTCACCTCTCCTGGTGGCGGCACAGTCAGAAGGGCCCCACAGATGACCTAAGAGTACAGGTAGGATTATATTGAAGGAGGCAGTCCCTCAAAAACTCCGGACCTGAGCCGTAAAGGGCTTTAAAAGTCAAAACTAGCACTTTGAATCAGGCCCGGAAAGGAATCGGCAGCCAATGTAGCCGCTGAAGCAACAGCCCAACAGAGTCGAACTGACGAGCCCCAGCAATCACATGAGCAGCCGCGTTCTGTACTAGTTCTAATTTCTGGACCGTCTTCAGAGGCAGCCCCATGTAGAGCACATTGCAATAATCTAATCTAGATGTCACTAGGGCATGGGTCACTGTGGCCAGGTCTGCGCAGCTCAGGTACGGTCACAGCTGGCAAATCAGCTGAAGCTGAGCAACGGCTCCCCTGGCCACTGCCGCCACCTGGGAATCCAGGTGCAGCTGCAGATTCAGGAGAACCCCCAAGCAGCAGACCTGCTCCTTTAGGGGGAGTGCAACCCCATTCAGAGCAGGGCAGTAGTCCAATACCCAAGCTGTGGATTTCCGGACCAGGAGCACCTCTGTCTTATCCGGATTTAATTTCAGCTTGTTCGCCCACATCCAGTCCCCAACTGCCTCCAGACAACGATCCAGGACCTCGACCGCCTCCTCAGAATCAGGGGGAAAGGAGAGATAGAGTTGGGTGTCAGCATATTGATGGCACCCCACCCCAAACCCCCACATGACCTCTCCCAGCAGCTTCATGTAGATGTTAAATAGCATGGGGGATAGGATGGACCCTTGTGGCACCCCAAACTTAAGAGGTCGGGGTGCCGGACAAGCATCCACCAGCACCACCTTCTGGGAACTGTCTGCCAGGGAGGAGTGGAACCACTGCAAAACAGTGCCTCCAAGCCCCAGCCCAACCAGCCGACCCAGAAGGACAGCATGGTCGATGGTGTTGAAAGCCGCCAAGAGGTCCAGCAGGACTAACAGGGATGCACTCCCCCTGTCCATTCCCTGGTGTAGGTCATCCACCAAGGCAGTCTGCCTTGTCCAAAGGCAAGTTAATTATAAAGCTATTAAAGAGGTAATGATTGGGAAACTCCATTTCATCCATTGAAGGGGCCTGTGCTTCATGCCCATCGTACCAGTATTTGGCATGGAACATCATATGTTAAGCACTAAGGTTTGTAGTAAACTAAACTCTGATCTTAAAAGATGATGCTGTCCAAGTGCTGCTCTCCATATGCCAGCA
>JAJKFI010000155.1:373196-392561 GCA_029204185.1 Lerista edwardsae | reverse complement strand
GCGAAGAGTCGGACACGACTTAGCGACTGAACAACAACAAAACTCTGATCATTTGCTGTGGCTGAATAAGCCCCACTTTCAAGCCATAGTTAAAAACTATTGCCACTGTTTTGGCTAAATTGAACCCTCATTCCAGGCTACCACCGAATAAGAAATGTCTACATTGTGATACCCAAGAGCTAACTGCATAGAAAGTGTACAGGATTAGATAGATCTTTCATTTATCAGAGAAAGGGGATAAAGCAAGTGAACAATAGAGTTCTTGGAAGGGAAGGGCCTTAGGAAGCCTATCAAAAGGTAGGGCGTAACAGGTGAGTAAGTTGTGGCTATCTTGCATGTTACACTTGGTAGGGTTAGGTTCCTGAAAATCCTCATGGAAAGTGAATTTGCTGATAATCCCATTGATCCATAGAATCAATGCTTCATTAGGAATATGGAATGCCTTACTAGATCAATATCCAGATTAGTAAGGTACTCCTTATACCTAACGTATCCAGCAGAGACCTGCAGGAAGTGGCAAAAAAGTCTAAATGCTGCTGACACCTTCCAGAGAGTGTAGGGATCTTCAGAATGCCCCTTGTGATAAGCATGGACCCCTTCAACATGGGCAGCAGATGCTTCCGCCAGCTACTTTAAAGGGGTCATCACTGGTCATAGATGCCATTATGAAGGTCCCTGCAGCTTTTGGAAGATCTCTGCTCAGCAGATGAGGGCAGAGGTGCAGGTAAGTAGCAGTTCTGCCCCTCGCAGATAAGCAAGTTTGCAGATAGCAAGGTTGCATATGAAAAAAGGAGAAATAACCTCAGCTGCTAAACAAAGGCTTGTAATTAAAGCCAACTTTAAGATACTCTCCACTCTGATAGCCAGCTATAGCTGTCCTAAGCAGTTTGATACCACCTTTACTGCAGGCATTAGGAGACAATCACTCCATGAGAGCTACCATGAAATCAATGCACACACGAAGTGGGGTAAACAGTGGTCATGCGTACCATAATGACACTAGTTACTATGGACTGAAGATCTGCTCTGTATAGTCCTCTGCAAGTCTCAAGTGTACAGTAGCTTCAAGGTTAGCTTTGGGTGTACAGCCATGCCAGAATCCTATAGACCAACTACAACAAAGCAGAAGTGTCTACTTTTGCTAGATACCCAGCCGATGAAAGCAGCCTAATGCATGGGCGGGCTGTAGTGCTGAAACTCTACATGGTTTCATTTCAAATCAGCCATCTTGTTTTTACACATTGGGTTAAAGTCTTGGGTTAAAGTCAGTAGAAATTTAGGCTGCAACAGGAAAGAGTATTCTGTAGTTCTAGGACAGCAATATTGGACCCAACTGTATGCACCAACAGTTGGCTGAAAACTTTCATGGGGTGCAAGAATTTCTTGGGATTCTGGAAACGAGGGCTTAAGGTAACAGATCTGTTGTGTCATAGGAGTGTGTGCATTTTGCCTCCACTTACATATTTGGTGTGACAAGGACACCACAGTGCTCTCCTTCAGGGAAGCCAAGCTTAGGATGCCTCAACTCTAGATCAAGTAGTCTATTAAGACAGAACAAATAGCTCTAAGGCTTGCAACCTGAAGATGATGGTTGTATTTAAGACACTGCAAGGAAGTTTGCAAATAATTTATTTTATTTTGATTCATTTTGCAAGTCCATGTCAGTCTTCAGAGGCGTTTCCAGTTCCTGTGGAGAAAAGAGTCAGATTTACATATTACCACCTGGACTTTGTTGTTACTACTAGAGTGGCCACACCTTAAGCAGCCTACCTTAGTTCAACTAGGCAACAGTTGCTAGTCTCCACCTCCCCTTGTACTGTAAATGCATTCACGAGGGCAGCAGGACTACAAGCATAATCCCCTGTTCCAAGGTAGAAGTCTTATCTCCATAGAATGCATAGGCTTGCAAGATGCACTCACCTGTTCTGGATCATAAGCATCATTGATACACGTTTCATCTTCTACCATGTGGCCTTCTGCTTCTGGCTCAGCATCCTTATGGTATGTCGTCAGTGTTCTAGAAGAGGATATACTTGAAGACCTACAAAAGGAACACATGCTAGCTGACGCTCTTGTCCCAAGCAATAGTGCTCCAGTACAGACATCTTGCATTATCAGAGGCACCCTTCAGTTGTGCCAGGAGCATGTAGAATGCCAAGGCACATTTCCTGCAGTGTGCAATTCAAATGGAAGAGATGTTTGTATTGGACTACTCCTGCTGCTGAAAGTTGCTCAGTTACAGCAGGAGCAAGTAGAGAATCTACAGAAACCAAGTTTCAAGACACCTGCCGTGCATCATTTTAGAAACTTTTGTCATTCATGCATGGGGAAATCAGGGTAGTGGACTTGCCTTTGCCGTGTTTTCTGCTTCCTGAAGTAGATGTAAGCCCCTGCTGCTGCTATGGCAATGAGCAGGATAGCAATGATGCTCAGAGCAATGGCACCGGCTGAAGAGTTTGCCTCTTCTTCACAGTAGTCCCCACTGTATCCTGATGCACAGAGACACTTCACTTCGTTGTCTTCAAGAGTGCAGTCCCCTCTCATGTGGCAGGTCTCACTGCTGCAAGGCCGAGAGTCCAGCCCACTTCTCACGACTTCCTGTGTTGGGGATGGCCCTTCCCGTTTCTGTGTCGTAGGTAACGGGGCCTTTTGGCCTGTGCTTGAAAGTCGCACCCATGCTGCAGTAGGTTTCTTAGCAGTGGCTCTGAACTTCGTCAGTGGTTTTGTCAGCAGCTGCGTGGTCAAAGGTGAGCTTGTGGACTGGGGTTTCTTGCCAGCATAAGTGCCTGCAGAGAGAAGACCATTCATTCAACTCTGGAAGAGTCTTTTACCCAAGTGACTAGCCTTGCTGTTTAGACAGACAGGGCAACCATAAATCAAATTGCCTTTTGACATGGTACTCTGACCTGCCCCCTCTCCAGAAAACTCTTTTCCCCCAAAACAGGAAGGTTGACTTCCACCTAAGAAGCAGCCGTCAAAAATTGGATTATACTCACAGCTTGCCTCATCAGATCCATCAGGACAATCCACACGACCATCGCAGACTTGCTCTCTTGCTATACATTTGCTGTTATCTATGCAAGCCTGAAGTGGCTCCAAACAGCTTAATGCTTTGGTGCATTCGGTACCATGTACTAGATTGTATCCAGTGGTGCACTGGCAACTCCTCCCTTGTGGAACTGGCAGGCAGATGTGGCTGCAGCCCCCCTTGTTTTCTGAACAGCCATTCCTACCTGGAAGCAGGGAGAAAGGTGTCAATATATTGGGTCATTACATAAGAACACAAGAGCCCTGCTGGATCAGGCCAAAGGCCCATCTAGTCCAGCTTCCTGTACCACACAGTGGCCCACCAGGTGCCTCAGGGAGCACATGAGACAAGATGCTTGCATCCTGCTCCAACTCCCTTGCACCTGGCATTTGGAAGTAGCCTACTACTAATGCAAAGAGGTTGAAAACCAATGATGGCCTCTAGCCCACGATGGACTTTTCCTCTAGAAATCTGTCCAATCCCCTTTTAAAGGCACCTAGGCCAGATGCCATCACCAGCTCCTGTGGCACTCATCCACAGATGGGTTACCCACTGGGTCAAAAAGTATTTCCTTTTATCTGTTCCAACTCTACCGATACTACTTGTGCAGAGGGGCAGGGAAGCAAGGGCTCCCAAGTATACAATGCTTCCCATTAGCTCCAATTTAAAGGAACAGGAAGACAAAATGCTTAGTCATCGTCATCCCCCAAACTTGGCAGAGTTGACTAGAACTACAGCTCTTCAGGACATGCTTGTTTATGGAATGTGTGCACCAAGAACATCGCTGTTTTTGTGTTGAGTGTCTAGTTGCTTTGTGTTCTCTGTGCAACCCAAGCTTAGCATAATCCAGATCTTTTGCTCAACTTGTACCTTGTTGGTTTAATTTGCTGTAGATCTTTATATCCACAAGGTTCTGATCCCCTTGAAACCATGAGCTTTCTGTAGATTCCAGTTTGCTGTACCATACCCTG
Source organism: Lerista edwardsae (assembly GCA_029204185.1). Lineage (NCBI taxonomy): Eukaryota > Metazoa > Chordata > Lepidosauria > Squamata > Scincidae > Lerista > Lerista edwardsae. Next base: position 388,562 of record JAJKFI010000155.1, on the reverse strand, counting down.
GAGAAACCTATTAGACAGAACAGTCAATCCTGGAAGAAAGCTTTACACAAGCACCAAGTAATGGTTCCTGATTTACATGTTGATGCCTAGAACCAGAAACCTCCCTGCTTAAGCAAATAACTAGAGCCTGTGCATTCCTGATCCAACCATATAAAGCAATGCTAGGCCAAGCACCACATAGCCATTGAAAGTCAAATGCTTCCCTTGAACTTGACAATGGGAAACTCTCATGCGGTCCCTTGAAATGCTTTGCCATCCAAGGCAGAGCCTCAACCAGATCCAAGACCCACTAAGGTTAACAATGTAGCATGTTATAGGCAATCGTTTTTCCACCTAGCAAAAGAGGCAGCATCAAAAGGATGAGAGAACCTCCAACTGCATCACAGCTAGTTGATGACATGAAACCAGATGTTGTGATCAGTCTAGTGTGCTTAGCATATGTCTGCCATGAGATGTTTTCATGATGAATCCCAACAGCTACTCATCCAACATCCCTCCCACTACTCAACTTTTGTATTGTGCCTGGTTGAAAGGATCCCTCCTTTTATCTTGTATAGTTTGCTACCCACATTTCTATTCATGCTAGGTGCAAAATGCAGGTTTTTTTTAATTTCAAGTCTGCTTACCACCATGTGCCACCATTGTCCAGAACATCATTCCTTCCCCAATTGCAAAGACTGAAATATCATTCAGTCCTTCCTGAACAACTCTGAACTGGGAGCCATCCATACGAATGCTTTCCACGTTTCCCGTTGCTGCAGAAAAGAAGGTTTGTTAGCTCACAGTACAATGTTGAATCTGCAGTTTTATTGTTTCTAGAGCAGGGGGTCGCCAAACCCTGGCCTGCAAGACAGAGTAAGGTTTGGACAAATCCTTCCCCCCCACCTGAGCAGCACTATTCCATTTTCAAGCTGTTGTGGTGCAGGGATGCTCTGGGAGTTCTATCTATGCCCACAATCCCAGAATGCTGTGCAGCAGGACACCAGGTGATAGATGTGACAGCCCAGTGTCCCTGCCACCACAGCAGCTTGAAAATGGAGCAGCACTTCCATGGAAGGGGAAGGGTTCCTTGGTGTACGGAGGCCGCCAGTTTGACAACCACTGGTCTAGAGGATTCCCCCCCCCCCCCGGCCAGGCTCAGTGTGCAACACATTGTTTACTAGAAAGCAGTAAAGCTTCATTTGTAAAGTTGTAGCAGTCATTTGTACTGGTCATCTTTTGCAAGATACTCCAGCTTGTGATGCCTCTAGGATGCTGCACAAGACAGCAATGCTTGGGCAGGCTGGTGACGATTTCTAGGGGAGACGCCAACTACTTACCTTGGTCAGCCCAGTAAAGCCTGGTGCCAGCATCCACTATCGTTAAGCCAATAGGAGCCTGGAATTTTTTCCAGAGAATCCTCCTCCTGCTTCCATCCATGGATGCACATTCTAACTTGGGGCCATGTGTGCCACTCTTTACGCCCAAATCAATAATGCACATGGCTGCGCTTGGAGGATGCAGCACCACAGAGGTTGGCAGGTAAAGGCCATCATTGACCACCACATGTTTATATCTGCCATCTGTGGTTGCTACTTTAATGTATGGATGCTTGTCATCAATCCAGTAGATGTTGCCACTCAGCCAGTCAAGAGCCAAGGAGATCACAGTGCCCTCAACTGGCATGATTTTCTTCCATGATGCTGCCCCAAAATCCTGAATGGTTAGCATCTTAATGAAGCCGTCCTTCAGTTCTGAGAAGTAGAGAGCAGAGTCTCGTAGCGAGTAGTCCATCACAGTCAGGTGGGCAATGTTGGCCATGGGGAGAGTTCTGTGGTCTGGAAGTGTCGCTTGTCCTGCTTTGAAGCGTAGCCTCTTCAGATAGACCTAGAATTGGGTCCAGCAAGAGCACAAAGTTCAAGTCTTAGCATAAGGCATTTCCTTCTAAGTGGGTCTGCAAGACTTCTAGAAGCTGGAGGTTAAGTCAGAGTAAAAAACTCCCCACCACCGAATGGTCTAGTCATGGCCGACTGTAGGGGGCGGTGCTCATCTCCATTTCTAAGCCTGTAGAGCTGGTGTTTGTCCAAGGACAAGCTTCCGTGATCATGTGGCCAGCATGACTGTACACCGTAGCACACAGAATGCTGTTACTTTCCCACTGAAGTGGTACCTATTCATCTACTTGCATTTTTACGTGCTTTCGAACTGCTAGGTTGGCAGGAGCTGGGACAAGCAACGGGAGCTCACACCGTCACATGCTCTCAAACTCCCAACCTTCCGGTCAGAAAGCCCAGCAGCAGCAGTTTAACCCACAGTGCCACCACGTCCCTCTTAAGTCAGAGTACCCCATGACAAATTTATGAGAATCTGCATGACATCACATCATTTCCCAGACTGACTAAAGCTTTCATGCAAGTCCAAAACCTCCATCTTTGCAATATCCAACTTACTGAAACCAGGGTTTTGAATCTTATTTGAGGCCCTTTCCAAATACTATAGGCTTCCAAGTATAGCTTCAGCAAGGACATTGTCATGCGCATTAGTGTATTCTACTACACCTGGAATGAGACCCTCTGGAAGAGAGCTACTCCATACTACCCTCAGGTGCTATGTCGGTAGTCAATGACATTTTGCAACTGGTCTTGCTTAAGCTGCCTCCTTCCAACAGCAAAACCACCACTTTTAAGGGAGCACAATTGACCCCTCCCCGGTCTGAATATGCCAAGACTCTCCAAGCCAACGTTATTTGTACATTTAGATCATTCAGAGACTACATGTTTACATTTCAAGCAGTACCTGAGTAATAGCCGTTTGAGCAACCAGAAACACGAATGCCGACTCCTTCATAGGGATGCAGGTTTTCCCATCATCTGAGAGCACAAGTCCAATGGGGCACCGGCAGCTTCCTCCTTTGTTTGGGTTCAACAGGCACAAGTGTGAACAGCCACTTGTCACACAGGGGTTGGAAGATGATGGTTGGAGGACTTCATGCATCACCTGCAAAATAGTTTCCAGACTTCTTTGAACAAGAGATTTGTTGAATGCCTTGCTCAGATTTACACCCTGCTGCATTTAATGTAAAATGACAGACCAAGGTGTTGCATCTCACTATGTTAGTGTTCCATTGGGTGGAATGGAGAACACTTTACGAAGGAGCTGGCAGATAAAACCTGCTGCAACTTATGACCAGTGCCACTCAGTGGTGTTCAAATGAGAGATGGTGCTGGCAGACTAGCTGTCTAGCACAGTGATTCCAAAACTGCAAGCCATGGCTCCCTGGGGACTTGTGGAAACCAGCCAGGGGAGCAGCAGAAACCTCACAAAAACCCACCACCCTTTACAAATGCATAGGATTGTAACTCTAATGGGGAGCTGTGGCCAATGGCCCAGTAGGCCAAGGGAACCGCCAGTCAAAAACGTTTGGGAACCACTGCTCTAGCCGACAGGAGTCTAGACAGTTTTGGAGCAGGACTTGGGATGTTTGCCTCTACAAACCTTGGAAGGGCCAGGCCCTTTGTGAAATGCTTGCCCAACTACCACATTTTATGGCCTTCTATGCAGACCTACAGCTTCAGGGAATTTATCCACTGTGCCCTACAACTTTCAGTGCTTGCAGTTAACACATGAATCATTTTAGCATGGAAGTAGAGTCTTTGGGAGTCTCCCTACCAAAGAGAGTACAGGCATTCCCAGGTATCTGCTGGGGTTCCCACTGTGGATGCCTGAAACCCTGGATACTGGGGATGCCTTTTTAAAGAAAGGGGAACATTAAGCACATTTTTAACCTTGCTGCAGCAAAATCACTGATGTTCCCCTATCTCTTTAATAGGTGTCCCAGTATTCATGGCATCTGTGGATAACTTAAACTGGAGACTGAATCAGGGGATACCAGGGAACACCTGGATTTGCTTTTCTATTAGTGCTTTGGAAACGCCTTCAAAAACTTTAGCAGTAGCATTCTGGTCACCTAGGTTACAGTTACAAGTCTCCATCACTGAAGTTCTCAGTCAGTGGGGTCTAGAGGAAGACTTGCTCTCATTTCTTGAGCATTGCTCCTTATCACAGGTACCCCAACTTCTCATGCTGACAATACCTTGAGCCCATATGGTTGTCCATGGCGCTTGATAAGAACTGCTGTGTTCTTGCCAGTCCTTTTGTCCACCCTCCGCACAGTCCTTGTTTTCATCTCAGACCAGTAAATGTAGTCCTCAAAGACAGATACTGAGAAGGGAGCATGAATGTCAGTCAACTGGAACACCTAAAAGGAGGGTATTAGAGAGAATCATGACTGGAGAACCTTAAGATGCTGGTATACTGAACATGCAACATTGTTGTTTCAATAGAAGTGTTGATGGAACCCAGGTAGGAAGGCTTCTACCAGTACAAGAATGGGATTGGGTTTCACACCATAAGCAGCCTGCTTTGGCCCATCTTCAAGGCTAGAGCTAGACAGTCTGCTGTGAAAATCTAGCTCAGGTAAGCAGTACCTTTATGCCTGTGCCATCCAAACTTGCAGAGCCAATGCAATGAAGCCTGTCATCCATCCAGAAGATTTTCCAACTCAAGAGATCAAGCGTTATAGTGGTAGGCCAGCCAAGGTCCTTGTCAATCAGTATTTTTCTGTTGCTTCCATCCATGCCAGCTTGCTCTATTTGGGGTTCGTTCCCTATTTCAGACCAATACATTAACCTAGGAAATGGAAGGCTAGAATTAGTTTGCAGGCCATCTCTGCTTAAATTAGCACTCAGCAGCAGTGCTAGAAAGTGCTCCTTGCTGTTAAAGTGACGGTCAAGCAACCCTTCATGTAGCCACCCCATTTAGATCTGCTACCTACAAGAGTAATTTATACAAATTACCCATCCAGCGGGTGAAGGGCCAATGACTGAGGCTGTCCCATATCTTCGTCAAGAACCACAGTGTAGTCTGGATTGTCTCTCCATGAACCATCTAGTGGTGTAGCCAAAAGCTTCCCTTGCAAACCATCAGTCCAGTAGAGAACTCTTCCTATCCAATCTACTGCTATGCTGTCGGACTTGATTCCTGAAATCAGACGGCACTTCAAAGAGTTTGAACAGGAGAGACCTTTGTGCCCACTGCATTATGCTCCCATGTCATGAAGGCAAGAAGAGTTGACCAGCCTTGGGTGGATCTCCATATGCAGCACAACAGGCAGGAGCAAGGCCATATTGTGCCTAAACCTCGTAAAGGAGCCTAGTTGGAAAAGACAAATAACTCCTAATTTCCATGGTAGTTCAGCCTTCAAAAATCTAATGGCTAGCCTCAATAATGCCTCAGAGGCAGCAAACATGAAGCTTTAGAAGTTCCAGGAGCATCTCCAGCAAGTTTCTTCATTGGTACTTGGTTGGACCAAATTAGCCTGCTGAGTACCATTACCAGGCCTGTACCAGAAGCTTAAAACCCAAGCCACACAGGCTTCTCTAGCCTAGAAACTCAAGCTTGCTATGGCTGCTGCCTGTAGCAGCATATGTCAACATTGCGGAAGCCTTTCATAAGTCACTATACAGTCTTCAACTTTCAAGTTCAGGCTTTGAACATACCATCTTTAGCCCAGGGGTTCCCAAAGTGTGCGCTATGACACTGTAGGGCTATGGAGTGTGGACTGGATCTGGTGTATAGGAAAAGCCTTCTCTGTTGTGAGCAGTGCAGATTGTTCCATCGTGCTGCCGCTGCAAGTGGCACTTGCGCTGCTTAGAGAGACCCTCTGGACAGTCATGTCTACCTGGAAATCTGGCTGGAACAGCCTGCTGGGGTGTGCCATGAGAGACCCTTTTGGCAGTCATGTCTATGAGAGGCGTGAGTGCCATCTGCAGCACTGCGGTGGAATAATCTGTATCACTTTCTCTGTACAGAGTGGTCTGTGGTTTGGAGACCGCTGCCTTAGGGTGTTGCAGCACACTCACAGGGGCGCCATCGAACATCTCCACTGGTTCCTCCTATCCATTCCCTGGATCTCACAGGATTCAACATGGCAGCACTCAGCTGAGCCAGGAAGAGGCTGCAGGGGTGTTGCAACCCAGGTAAGTTTGGGAACATCTGATGAGCCTAGAAAAACTTCTAGCAAGTGAAATTTGTAGTTCAACATGCTATGAGATCTATTCAGGCTAAATTTCATTCCAAACAAGGAATTGCTGCCAAGGCTACCCAGGTGCCCCACCATACAGTCCAAGACCCACCTTTCATTAAAGTCCCCCTCTGGTTATTTCTCATGTTCAGCCACTTAATACTTTCTGCACCAAGATCCATCCAGAAAACTTTCTGCTCCACCAAGTCATAGTCAATGGAAAAGATGACTAGGTTTTTCTCAGTAGCCAGAAGAACATCTTCTTTCATGCTCCTTAATCCATAGGTGATCAAATCAAACTGAACTGCAACGAGCAGTTTTGGCTCCGAGCCTAAAGCCGAAACAAAATTATATTGGTTTTTCCTTCTTCCTGCCTCTACAAATAGTATACTGGCATGTTGCGGCATGATAAAATCCTAGTTGAAAGGGGTCAAGGTTATGCATGGTTTGAACCCGGCAGTGATAGCCCCCAGTGAATTTTAGGGTATTGATGTCTTGTGCCTGTACCTGGAAATAGTCCAGCTTCAGTTCCTATCCACTCATGCCGTAAGATAGGTCACAAACTACAAACAAGCTGAGCTTTTTATATAGGCCCTCCATTGGTTCTAGGAGGGTGGCCTGGGCCACCAGCTCAGTGTTCAGAATGTGGTTTGTTCTAGTCCAACACAGCCTCTGGTTGGCTCTAGCAACACTCTGTATACCATACAAATGGAAGTTGCATCTCATGTTCTTATGGGCATGAACTTACAGTCTAGGCCACACACACACTCCTTTTCTCTCAGCCTCCCAGCTCATGCTTCAGCCTTGATACCCACCAAGATTTGTTACTGTACCTCAGCAATGAACAGCTGGTATCTTTTTGACGACATTATATCCCCATTTAGAATTTCCTCCAATATAAGCCATTCTATAACCCAGTGTTCGTCAACTTTTGGGTCAGGAGCCCAATGGGCTCACAAAGCCTTATTTTGGGGGTAACGACAACCTTTCAAAGCTTGTGCCAGAGGGGGCTTGAGTGTAGACCAATAATGCTACTGCCTTATCAAAACTGAATTCCTGATATAATCCTATACAGTCTCTTCTCAGTATCTTGCCTTATAGCTCCCAAGGCTGTCCTTGCTCCAGCTGTCTCCTCACAAGGTTGTAGGGGTAAAGGAAATGGGGCATGGAGTGGGTGGCAAGGTGGCATATCAGGTCCCTGGGAGAGGGGTGGAATTGGCAGTGGGTCCCCAGTCTCATTCTTCGGTTATTTATTGGGGTGCTGGTACCAAAAGGGTTGGAGACCACTGCTATAACCATTTTAATTGGCCACACAACAGGGCAGCAACCATGTCCCACTTTGTACAGCAGGACTATTTTCTCCATTAGCTTTGTGTTTCCCTGCTAGCAGTTAATGTTGCTTTCAAGCTCTATGAGAACCAGGTAGGGGGTCAAGAGTCCTGGGCCAGCCAACAGCTTAGAGCTGCTCCATGGAGTTCAGCACAAAAATCAGGCACAAATGCATGGCAGACCTGGGGTGCTTAGAACCGCCTTCCTAGAATACATCTGAAGCCAAAACCTTTAATGTTCTCCTTTCCCACGTCTGCAGAATTTGCCCCACTTTGAGCCATGCAGACAAAGCCCCTCCCCTTAGCATTAAAAAAAAAATACATGGGGAATCTTACCAACTACTTTGCATGTGTGGCCATCTGGTTCCAACAAGTAACCAGGGTGACAAGTGCAGCTGTAGCCACCATTTGTATTGATACAGGTCTGGCTGCATTTCTCTTTGTTTGCCATCTCTTTACATTCATTGATGTCTCTGCAGGTGCGTCTGTCACTGCCTAGAACAAAGCCTACCGGGCAAGCACATTTCTGAAAGCAAGAAAGTATGGATGCTTATGTCTTCATGGTTGTGACAACCATTATCCTCCAAATACAGCTTTTAGAGGTGCCAGTGCTATTAAGACTTTACTGCTAAAGCTTGAATTGTTACCCCATTATCAAAGAAACCAAGTATAGGTAGTTTATCCCCTATCCAGACATCCAAAGTCCAGACTATACCAAAATCCACACACTTATCCAAGACTGTTTAAAAAGACTTTCTGTAGTGTGAAGATCTTGTGCTCATTCCCACATACTGCAAGTTTCATTGTCTGCTCTGTAGTGTGTGCCATTGTTGAAAAGTGTCAGAGAGGCCAGCTGACACCCAAATGCATCACAGTGAAAAGAACAAAAGGAAGCATTTCTCATTATTCAGACATCTTCCCATGCCAAGCAGTCTGGATAAGGGATACTCAGCCTGTAGTGCTTTAGGGTAGAAATTTTAGTCCCTTAAAAGAAGGTAGGCTTTGGAGTCCAGCTGTGAAGCCAGACTTGGTCTTGATGCAGTCAATGACAAGCTGACCCTACTGAAGCACTCAAGATAAAGTTTCTCACTACAGAAACCCAGTTGGATATAAGATTCAAGTGGCAGGCCAACTACAACCAAATTGCCATTTGTAGCACTGCAGATTATAGAGTACCCCGTATTCTAGTCTTCATACCCTTCCACCTTCCAATCTGTGTAGGACAGTGCTGTGAATCCAACACCATCCACCAGAATAAGTGGACATGCAAATATTTGAGTAAAAAAAGTTGAAGTTGGTGCAAGTGTACCAGGCTGTTTAACGTAGACAGAATTAGGAACATGCTGATAGAGAAGCTCTGCTCCCAAGATGACCTGGGGCATCTTCACCACCACCACTTTCAGTCTGATGTGGATCTTAAGGTGGCCACATTTGAAATATGGCTTTTTCCACTTACGGGCCCAATGGGGGACTGGTAACAGATATGAGAGCATGATCTTCGACATGGCATGTCACAATTTTTGCCTTCATCCAGTCCACCTGGGCAGTCCCGTCTCCCATTGCAGACCAGAGTGTAATTGATACAAATCTGGCCACATCGGACTTCATAGCCCTGACACTTCCGGGGCTCACCTGTGAAGAGAATAAGTGCTCATATCCTTCCTATCACATGTTGGATTTACTCAAAACTCTTTCAGAGCAAGGACCCCAAACTGCGCAACAGCATCAAACGCAACTTTAGGCTCAGCTTCTGCTTCACACATGAACCGTGGTATAAGGTGACCGTAAGGTCTGCTGGTTTCTACCATTAGAACCTGGCTAGGAAAAGTGACATTGGTGGAAGGTTTGGTACTGCCTTGGCTTTCGGCAGGTCTGCTGTTGCTGCTGTGCAGGTGTCGGAGATCGGATTACACCTCCAGACGATTTGATGAAGACTTCCATGTCTAGCACCTACTCCTGTGTATCCAATAAGGCAAGGATGCTTTATAGGCTCAAGTCGCCTCCCCAGTCATTTGATTCCACTGGGTTTCTTGGAAAAGCTTTACCTAAAGAACAAAAACCCACCTCACAGGTTGTCCCAATATGGACCCCACCTAGGCCAAGGGTTGAGTCACCTCAACTATCCCCTCTAGTATTGCTTCCAGTTTGAGAAATCCTGTCATTTTAAGCTGACTAGAGTTTTGCCTGCTTCTGAGAAGCACCAGTAGTTTAGACACTGGACATTTAGAGCAAGTCCTAAACTGTAGGTCCATGACACAATTTTTGGTGGGTTGCAAAATGAGGCAGATTAGGTTATGCGCATCAAGGGATAAGCAACCAGCTATGTGGGGGCAGGGAAGCATTGCTGCCTAATCACCATTCTAGCCACAAAGTGAAGTGTTTTTGGTGGATCCCGATGCCAACATATTTGGGAAACAGTGGCATATGAAGTGGGGGGTGGGGGGGGGAGCCTGGTCCTGTGTGCCAGGTTGTAAGAAGCAGCCCCAAGATGTTTAAACTTCTTTCAAGTCGTAAACCTATTGGTATGAATGGGCCCTGGGTGCCAAATAACCTTGTATTGGTGAACCATTGATTCAGAGGCTCTTGTCTGGAGATCATTATGTCTTGGAGTTCCTTTTGACATCTTAGTATTGGAAGAGAAAAAGACTTACAGCCAGCCTCATCACTCCCATCTTTGCAGTCTCTCTCCCCATCACAGCGCCACAGGTCTGGAACACATTGAACTGCATTGTTGCATTGCCACTGCTTGTGATCACATGTCAGCTCTGGCAATCGACAGTCCTGCATGGAAATAGCCAGAAGATGATCTCTATGCTAGACCTATTAACACAGGCTCAATTAATTCAAAGACTAAGCTATTTGGGCTCAGGGCCTAGAGCAGACACAAAGTTGACTCAGTCCTGGTTCTATTACTAGGAGGTAAGGAGCAAGCTGCCACTTGAGTTGCAATGCCATCTAGAGAGCCTGGGAAATAAACTTTATACAAGCCTAAACATTTGTGGTAACCAGAATCTAATGGTCTAAGCAACACCAGATGTTAGCCACATGTGGTATGATTAAGCAAGAAACAACCCAGCTCAAGAGTTAACACAAAGAGTTGTTATTCAGTTGCCAAGAGAGGTTCGGTGCCATTTAGTTTTGTTTCAGCAGTTCTACATCCAGCTATTGGCATCTATTCAGTTCTATGTAGTCCATTTATGCCCATTACAAGCTACCCATATAAATGGCATCTGGCCAGGTGTTTTAGGATGACGAGTCAATGCTTAGGAAATTGGGCCAGCACCATTTCTATGAAGAGCATTTCACTAGATTTCTTGGCTATCCAATCACAGCCACATACTGCTATGCATTATCCCTTGCCAGTCCTACCTTTTCATCAGACCCATCTTTGCAGTCCACATCCCCATCACAATGCCAGTCTTTTCGGATGCACTCGCCACTGTCACACTTTATTTGGTCTCCCTGACACCGAATGGGAACTGGGCAGTCCTCCTCATCCGAGTGATCCCTGCAGTCATGGTCTCCATCGCAGCGCAGGGAGTAAGAGACACACTGACCACTTCTACACCGAAATTCCAGTGGGCTGCATTCTTTTTGGGCTGCAAGCAGAAAAGTGATTTAGCTCTCATCCCAAGAAACCAAATTCATGAATCTGACAATGATCACTGTTGGAGGCAGAGAGTTATCTGCTTTAGTATAAGGTACCAGCCTACACCAGCTCCTATGGGTCTTGCAATACATACATTTACACCACATTTTCTTTTCTGGGAGGCGAGAGTTGGAAATGTGGGGAAATCTAGTGCTTTCACAGCTTTAAAAGATGTTTGATGGATGCCAGGCATGCACAGCAGCTTAACAAATCAGTGCCTCTGCAGGGGCACCACAGGAGATGCCATATTTTCAAGGAAAGCCAATTCTAAAGTGTTTCCTTTAGTGACATTTAGGCCCAGACATTGCGCTGCCACACACTTTGCACAGTAAAGCAAGGTTGGGAAGCAGTTGCTTTCAAGGCAGTAGGTTGTTCTGCCAGGGCATCATTGGGGGTTCAAAATTTAGCCTTGTCCTAAATTCAGACAATGGTCCAAGGCCACTTCTGTGATCCAACCAGAACCACTTCAAGTAGACTGTACCAGCAAGGTTTATATAGCCAAGGACAGTTCTACAGGCTCAGTTACCAATTCAGTAGTGCTACAGAGAGCCCATTACCTGCTGCAAGAATCTGAGGCACAAACACAGCCTTTGCAAGACAGGGGCATAAAAAGCCCACAAGCCATGCCAAAAACCATAGCATCAATATCACAGAAGACAAGCCATTTATAAGCCAGTTTAGAGGCAAGAGCCTAGAGGAATGGCAATATTCCGTATTCCTTACCACAACCCCGTTCATCTGCCCCGTCAAAACAGTCTGGGGTTCCATCACACAACCAGGTCTCAGGTACACAACGCGAGTTGTCGCAGCGCAAGGCACAGTCTGGGGTTGGCACCCAGCAGTCGGATTCATCAGAGCCGTCAGAGCACTGTTGTATCCCATCACAACGGTACCTCTCCTGAATACATTTGCCACTCTGGCACCGGAAGAATCCTTTAAAGAGAAAGGGGAGCTGCGTCCAAGCTGTTCTGGGTCAAGTGCCATTTCAGATCCAGAGTAGTTGATCAAGTATCCATGCACTACGGTGCAAGAGGGGGTATAACATTTGCTTGCATTTCTAAGCTGCTCCTTTTAGTCAAATGATCCATGTGTAGCAGAGATGAATTCCCCATTATGTTATATTGACAGACTTGCCCTTATATACACAGCAATGCATTTCAAGGGCAAGAAGATACAGGTCCCTTTGCCCATATTGTGAGTTCTCATGGGGCCTTGGTTCAATATCTCATATCAAAACCTCAAGTACAAGTATTTAACTTTATCAGCATACAATAGCTATTGAGCCAAAAGTACCAGCAATTGTATTGCTTTCTTTTAAACACATTCTTGTAGTGTTAGAGCCTTCAAGCCCTTTTACTGCAACCCCCCCCCCCCCGTAAAAGAGGTAGGAACTTGAATTTGAGCCAGGACACAATTGCACAAGTGACTTGTAGGGTGGATTGACTTGCGCCAAAGCATACGATTATGAAAGCCACGTTCACAGAGGGGAAGACTGATTCATGGGCAATTTAAACAGGGTTCCCGATGACCCATCAATACTTATTGCTAGGGGTGTTTTAAAAATTGTGTTTTTGCAGATTGCGTTATTTGAAAGGCAGAAAGTGATTTGTTTATTCTAAATTCTCATTTTTATTAATTTTAAATGCTTTAAAAGTGTACTAGGTAGGTGATAGTGTCAGCAGATGCAGCCACAGTATTATTTCTAATTGGAAAAGTAATCTTATTTCTGAAAAATAGCTTCATGCATAAACACTGCCTTTTTGGTGTTTAACACCCCTACTTATGGCACTAGCAGTTACACAGCCCCAAGTCTGAACTTCAGGCTTGGATTCTAGACAGAATCTTTGAAGTCTTGTTGCTGCATCATAAGATTGATCTAGCACGTTCCAATGTTAGAAAAGCGGTTCTCACATTACAAGAGTGCCATTTCTTGCATTAGAACTGGTCTGGTGAAACTATAGTCTTCTCCCCTCTCCAAGTGCTTGTTCAGAGTTTTGCAGATACGCATACTTCCCTTCCATTTCCTAGCCAGCATGAGGTTGTCAAGGATCCTGGGGGTAAAGCCCTGCATTAGACCCCCTGCACTAACCACTCTATTGAAGGTTCAGGGTTTGGCTGGGTTAGATGAGCCCCTAGGCTGGCATGTCAGCCATTCACTACCACCATCTCCGCATTCCTTGATGACACTATCATCCCTGTCTGCAGCCTTATTGGTCAGCTAGTTACTTAGGCAGCAAGCTCAACTTAAAGCTCCCATTTGTTACTGAATCACCCGGCTTCTTCCTACCTCCAGCCGCTAGGATGGAGTCAGTGACTGGCCCTGTCCCATCCAGCATCGAGAGTAAAATCTTGTCATAGCCCCACACTAACTGAGGAATTTTCAATATGAACCAAAAACGGAATATGTAATCTTACTGAGAATAGGTTAAAGCAATAGCAGTTGCTTTGAGCCCTTTGTCATTTAGCCAGTTAGGTCAGCACACCTGAAAATACCTTATTTGGCAACACCTGTTGAGTTCTAACTCTTGGGTTAGGTTTCTGTTCATTGAGTAGGAGATGTACTATTATGGAGCTTATAGGGCCTTTAACTGTCAGAGTGCAATCCTAACCTAAAATTTAGGCTGATACAAGGGCCATCAACAGTGACATCATCCGGGCGCGCCAGGAACCGGAATGCCCGGATGATTGGCAGCCCTCCGACCCTATGGCGGAGGGCAGCCATGCCTCCCTGCGCCTTGAATCGCTCCGTTTCAGAGTGATTTGGACGCACGGGAGGGAGGGAGGGCCCAGGAGCAGCTCGCCAGTCCTCAAGAGAGGTGGCGCGGCCTGGGCCTGTCTGCGGAACGGCGTACCAGGCCATTCCGCCTGGACGACACCGCTGGCCATCAAGAAGCATGTTTGGACCACTCCGAGTCAGGAAGGATGGTGCACATCTGTGTGCTGGCCTCTGACTCCAAGAGTGGTCCAAACATGCTTTACAGTGGCCCTTGTGCCAGCCAAATTTTGCTGGCCTAGCTCCAGGTTAGGATTGTGCTCTCAGGATGCCAAGTCATCACAGAAGCCTCAAAGAGTTGTTGGTATATGGGCTGCAGTAGCCCATATTTTAAGTATTTTATGTAAAAGTAGTCTTTTCCACAACTGGGGTCCCTCCCCCGCCCCAGACACAAGTGGTAGGTGACTTGCCTGGTAGGGTTCAATTGGCACGTGACCACCAATTGGGCAAGCCCCTGTCTAGGTCAAGAAGTGGGATGCAGAGAATGAATGGTTTCTGTACTAGTTTCAGCCCCATGAAAAACCCTGGTTGTAAGACCAAGGCCAAGGATGCCATTGCATGCTTTGCTAGGTCTGCAATTAAAACCTCATGTTGGTTTGTGGCAGGCACCCGCCAGCCAGTTTCCTTAAAGAAAGCAAGATCTATGGGTTGTGTGTGTTCTATTCTTAAGTTACCCTGCTCCCTCTGCTGGACATCAGTTGTCACACTTAGTTTAGTCAAACTCTACCCATTCAACCCAATCCAGGCATTGTGCTTGTTTAATGTACTTCTTCCACCCCCATCCCTCTCTGCTTAATTCCTTTAAGTGTTAATTGGTTCTATTTGGACTCCTTGTCTACCTAATCAATGGGTATTTGTGGGTTGTCACCATTTATTGCAGTAGCACTTTGAGTAGTTGATTGAGAGAGCTACAGGTTTCTGGGTCTCCTGAACAGTGGGCCACTCCCCTTGGCCCATTTCCTAAGCCTAGGGCAGCAGCAGCAGGGCTACCAATTGGCCCCAGTTGCTGACCTGGTAAATCTCCAGAGCAGAAGGTACTAGCTTCCACTTTCCAGCCAATTCCAAGTTCCCAAAATTTATATAGAAAATTAGTCCCTTTGGTGCAGGTCAATGTTTAGTTAAGACGGTCCGTATCTCATTCTCCCTCCCCAGTTGATCTAAATAGGTTTGTTGTTCCATCACCAACCCATGGCAAGCAAGAACTTTGTACCTGGGGTACTACACAACTGGACACAGTCATCTTCGTCAGAGCCATCTGCACAGTCATCTTCTCCATCGCAGATGTATTCATAGGAGACACACTGTTCCCCATTTCGGCAGGGCTCTTCACCCCAGCCACAGACCAGAGGAGTTACAACTGGGGTCTTTGATGCAATAGTTGTAGTGGTAGATGCAATTGTTGTGGTGGTGGTGGAGGTAGTAGAAGGCACTGTTGTGGTCGTGGTGGTGGAAGTAGTAGTAGGCACTGTTGTGGTCGTGGTGGTGGGTGTGGTAGTAGGCACTGTTGTAGTAGTGGTGGGTGTGGTAGTTGGCACTGTTGTAGTAGTGGTGGTGG
>JAJKFI010000155.1:342797-373186 GCA_029204185.1 Lerista edwardsae | reverse complement strand
CACTGTTGTAGTAGTGGTGGTGGGTGTGGTAGTTGGCACTGTTGTAGCTTGTGTCCTTGTCTTTGGCAATACAGCTGCACTAGTAGTAAGTACTGTTGTAGCTGCAACCGCAGGCTCTCTAACAGGAACAGTTTGCGCTGCAATAGAACAGTTTGAAATGTGCTGAGTTATACTCCCATTTACATATCAATATCACAAGCCATCAATGGTGCCATATCAGCCTCAATAGCAGCTGGTCCCCTTTCTAGCCAATGGTTTGGCAGGAGTTGTGCCTTATTGGGGTATTCAATACTACAGTGGTTCTCAAAACGTTTTAGCACCAGGGCCCACTTTTTAGAATGACAGTCTGGGTCCCACTAGAAATGACGGCACTTCTAGACATGACATTGTGATGGCAGAGCTTGAGGCACAAAAACGCAATTCAAAAATAGGCCTGAGTACTTGCAACCCGATAGCAAATTGAAACTTATCAGATTCAAGCCAAGAATAAGTCGATTGGAAAGAAAAAGTAACCTTGCAGAATTGTTTCCCTAGCCAGGAAGCCATTACCACTCCAGTGGCAAACACAGAAATGCTTAATGGTGCGGAGTCAGCTTACCGGTTTCCAGATTTGTGTTCAAAACAATCACCACCTTCTGTACATCAAGAATGTTGACAGTGGAAGGCTCCATTGATCTTCTATTCCAGACCACAAGTGCAGTTTTGTTGAATGTCACTAGGTAAGGCCCATAAGCAGCTGCCACCCCTTGCGTCCACCTTTCTTTCAGACTATATGCTCTGCGTGTATTGAGATTCAGCATCTTAAGTGCTGTAGAGACATTAACAATTGTTATTCAGCCGACACAGCCGAGAGGCACCAACATTTAGTTTTTATACCACCTAAAGTTAAACCAATGACTAGATGGACAGCCCTTGTGTTGCCTGTGTAGGACCAAGCCAGACCCGTTTGCCTATCACAGCTCTGGTGTTAGTGCTTGCTTACATCTGTCTGTACAAGCTCAAAGACATCAGTAATTTCTCTTGCAGTATTTCCGATATCCTGGAATTAGACTGGTGGGACTAAAGTATAAGCCCATAGCCAATTTGTGCACCAGTTAAAGCTTGTAGCCATTAATATCAAGGCTGTCCTAATCCAATAAGGCTAGTCATTGGATTTAACCAGAGTGGAAACTCTTTAAACCCCATGTTCCAGGTGCTATGAGCTCTAGGACATTTTGTCACAACCTTCATCCATAGAGATTTATGTACAAATAGTTATTTACTACAGTTCACAAAAACCAAGCATCAAACCTGAATAGCCTATTAGATGAAGGATCATCTCTGTCACTAGCAGTTGTCTAATCCATCATTCTTTTCCTCAAGGAATTCTTCCCCCATCCCAAAACTAAACATTAGGGGTGCATCTTTTAAATAAAGGTTAAGTGCTAAGTTCAGACATAACACTAGTATGTGTCACAAACCTAACTTGCTCTAGAGCCAACTGCATTTCTATGCCTGGATACAATATATATATATATATATATATATAGGGATGCCACATGACTGCTCAACACTGTAGCCATTTTAAATTTGGAAAGACATGGGAGGTTTACTATGTGCGTTCAGGTTTTGCAGCAGCACTGTCAACTGTAGACTACGCAAGGCTGAGTGCTAGTATTCAATAGCCTATTGGAAGACATTACCCATGCCTTTGGAGCTCCAGAGGAAGCTGGATGAGCCCATGTCCAGGGTTATTGGGATATCTTCGGTCCAAGTCTCATTCCATACTGCTTGGACACTGCTGCCATCAAGAGCCATCCTCTGAATAGGCTTTCCACTTTCAAGCCAATACAAGGCTGCTCTCTGCCAGTCTAGAAACATGTGCAATATGACCTCCACGGAATGGTAGAGAGTCCTGGTCATCATGCCCGCAAAAGTGGTCACTTTTATTTCCATTCTGTCACAGGCTAGCCAGTACAGGTCTCCGGAAGGCACATCAACACTTGCCGAACAGACTAGGGAAACAAAGCAGGTGCAAGCTGATTAAGTTGCATTATGCTCAAGATTAAACCCAAGCAACCAGAAGCAGATAGATTAGTACCTATATTAAAATGATACACAAGCACTGCCATAATGCTTCCAGCAGTGGTCTTCAACCTTTTTCGTGCCATACCCCCAGTAAGTTAAGAATGAGACTGGGGACCCCATTGTTGGTCCTGCCCATTCCCTGCTCCTGTCACCACCCGCTCTTTACCCCTGGTTACAACCTCCCAGCACTGTTCAAAGTACACTATATTAGAGAAAGCAGGAAGAGTTACCATAAAGCCTGACACTATTGAAAGCTGTTTTAGCACAATTGTTAACATGAGCAGGACAGAGACTATTTCCTGCTACCAGAAGGGCTATGCCTCTCCTTTACCTGGCGGCTTTCTGGTCCACTCATCTTCAGCCTTTCATTCCTGTTAAATTGCCACAATCCCACACCTGAGGCTTTGTGACCCCCATTAACTTATAGCATTGGCAGAAGGTTGCTAGGTCTTCTGCCTCTACTTTTAAAGGGTCACTTTGGCAGACTGAAGGTTAACATATTGAGATCTGGACTAATTCTTGTCAAGTGCTGAACTATTATGCTTTGCTACAGATGGTCCAATTCAGCTCAGCTCACCTGGCACAATAGTAGGAATGATCACTTTTGCCTTTGTCTCTTTATTGAAACGCATCAGCTCTCCTTCATCATCAGTCCAATAGAGTAGGCCTCTGTCCCAGTCCATATCCTGGAAATAGATGTGCATTGGCCATTCCTGAATTGGTGTGTGTTGCAACACTATCCCCTTGGAACTAACTTGAAGCAGGTAGATTATTGTCCTAGTGGAAAACATGACCTTCAGTTCTGTAAAAGGAGTAGATGCATTCTAGGATCAATTTGGATTCAGTACCTTATTCCTGCAATAATGTTCTAGTTCATCACTACTTCACTGTTCCAACCCTGGAAATGCTTTCAGGATTGCCAGAAAAGGTTAGGACAGTGGTTCCCAAACTGTGTGCCATGGCACCCAAGAGTGGCATGACAAACTCATAGGGGTACTGCAGGATACCCCTGGCAGCCACCTCCTTCCTGACTCTTCCAGATGCTGGCATCTTGGATTGCATGTTATTTTCCAAGATCTGAGATGGTGGCACCTCGGAGTGGTTGAAAGCAATTGTGATGAAAGGGCACTATGACCATGGGATGCTTGGGAACCACTGCATTAGAACTTCAGTAACTACCCAAACACTTTTAGGCTAATGGGCAGGAGGTGTGGACTGATGGTGGAGCTGCTGGTACTGCCTGAAGCTAAGCAGAAAAATCTGTGGTTTGCTTTTGGATGGGAGACGAATGCCAGGCTGTGACAAGCTGCAGTACCTGTGATGGCAGAACAGAGTCGCTGTGGAGCTGATTAGCTCACTGCAAGTGAGAGTTGCGGTGGAGTGTGTGAGGAGGCCAGCCGGCAAAAGAATGGAATACAACCTTGAGGACCTGTCCAGGCTTGACCTGCGATTGCCTGCTGAGGCTTGACAGCATGCAGCCAGAGGAGAGAACCACACCGTGAAGGCGATATCCAGGCCAGAGGATTGGCGGATCACAAGAATACTGTATAGTTGTAAAAATTTCATTGAAAAATGGTGGTTTAGACTAGCCTGCCCATGTAAGCCACCTTGGACATTTGCTTTGGCATGGGAAAGGCAGGTTAAAGTCTTCAAATAAATAAATGGCTTGCTTGACATTAGACTGGTGTTCACATGCAATGCTTAGTGTCAGATGCTCAAGGGCCATTACATTTTTAGGTCAACACCAAAAAGTCGTGACTAACTGAAATTAGACCGGCTCTGGGCGTCCTGTGCCAGAGCACCCAAGACTAGCTGCCCAGCCTTCAGATGGGTCCAAAAGCCTTAAGGAACAAATCCCGATTAAGACTATCCACTTATGATTTGGGTAGAACTTCCTACCCAAATAGCCATGATTAGATTTAGTAAAAAAATACTCATTTTTGTTTTAAAAATAAGCCAAAAATCATTTTTAGCCATGATATATTCCTATAGTACCACATTTTAATACAGTATCAACTCACCTGCGAGTGCATTTTTAGAGTAGCATTATCAAGTGGTCCATGGGAAGTAGATTCAATTTAAGCATATAATAAGCTTACCTGCACATTTGCCAGAAGAGAGGAGGAATGTGCCCTCTGGACAGGCACACCTGTATCCCTTGGGATGAACTGGTGACAAGAGGCAGATATGGCTACACAGCCCAGGAGCACAGGCCAGTGTGTCACCTAATAAAGACATTTGTGCAAGGAATGCAGTCACTTTCCTCGGTCTAAACCAGCCAACAGGCAGACCATGAATATTCCAAACTGGCAGAGAACTTTGTTTATAGAATGCAGAAACAATTGACAAAATAATGGTTCTAGCCTTTTAGAGCCTGTGTAGGCAATGCTCAAGTCTGGATGATTTCTGGCACTTGCAGATTAGGATTCTACTGTTCCCAATACTTTCCATGTTCACTGTAATTCTGGGAAGCACACACCCTCTATAGTTCCCAACAACATAAAGGGTACCATTTGTATGCAAAAAACATGGGACCATTATTTCAGACTAGACTGTGGCTACTGAAGAGACCAAGAGAGTTTCTATTTGTCCTGGGTGAACCTTCAGATAATTTGTTTTTATAATGTGCAACCTGGGGTATGAACAGCCTAAGCATCAAGCCCAGGCCTTCCTGCCAGAAACATAGTTCCACAGGCAGCAATTTCTATCCCACTTGAAAGCCAACTGCTGCTATATTCTTGGATCAACAGCAGCCCACGTACTGTCAAGCTCACCTCTCCTATCGTACTTGGCAACTAACATCTTTCCAGTAGCATGGGTTAGGGGCAATTGGCTATTATACTTCATCCAGGTTGAGCTAAGGCAGCACGTGGCTAAGAGTACCCTTTAGTCAGACATGATCTAGCCCATGTTTTTCCAGTATGTACACAGATGTGCCACATATCCACTGATTCAGTTATCAAGAGATACTGACTGGGATGCCTATTAAAAGATAGGGAAACAAACTAATTTTTACCTTGTTGCAGCAAAACCACCAACGTCCCCC
The DNA here is from genome assembly GCA_029204185.1 of Lerista edwardsae. Lineage (NCBI taxonomy): Eukaryota > Metazoa > Chordata > Lepidosauria > Squamata > Scincidae > Lerista > Lerista edwardsae. The sequence goes on along the minus strand of JAJKFI010000155.1, from coordinate 368,073 downwards.
CTATCTTTGAAAAGACACTCCCAGTTACTGATGACCACATGAACAACATGCATAACACATGTCAAGACTAGTCAATCCTATATCCTATAACACATGTCAATCCTATATCCACCAGAGGCCCCAGAACAGAATCCCAGCAGATACTAGGGCATTTCTGTACTTTTATGTATATAGCTTGTGCCAGGCCAACAAGTAGCTTCAGTTCACATGGATCAATGTATGCAGTGAACAAGCAGAATTCTAGACTCTGCAAAGCCAAATCCCTGCCCAAAGAGGTCAAGGGGGGGGGGACCACACCTCAGCCATCATTGCCTATGCATGAGTTTGCTATTGCTCATCCACTCCCGCAACATACACTGGTACCACCTCGGTGCAAGGAAAGCCATTCTTGCTGCCACAAGGCCAAACAGAAGAGTTTACTTACTCTGGGGCTGCAGTAACTCATGTAGCACCACAAAGGAGGAGATTGAAGAGTTTAGCAATATACTGGAGACGGCAGGAGCTGTGAAGGATGCCTTGAGCAGATGTTCTTTGTCTGCCCAGAAGAACTGGTTCTCGAACACAGCAAGTCCCAGAGGGTCCTGAACTCTCAGCATAGTCTCTGGGAAGGTGTGTCTGCCAGTGCCATCTACTTTTATGGTCTCCAAGGACTGAAACAGAGTACTACCAAATTAGTCTTCTCGAAGAAGCTATTGTTTCATCAGTACAGTGTGTACGCTTCAGCCTGCGAGTCCCAGGCACCTTTGCCAACCAGCTGATTAAGCAGTGCCAGCACGACAGCTTATGGCATGCTTGTACAGGGCCTAGTGTAGCAACTCTGAAGCCAAAGGGCAAGCCAGACTTGCTGCTGAAGCCCCTCCCCGCATGTATAAAAGACACCCAAAGCAATATTTTAACCAGGATTTCATGCCTTGGTCTGCGGTCAGTCTTAACTAGAATTAGAATTGTCAGAGGACTAGATTTAAGAAAATCTATACTTCTGGGTAGTGAATGGTGGCAGAGTCCTGATCACTTGACACAGGGTCTGAACAAAGTTGTCTCTAGCCTTGTGCATTTGCAGATAAGGTTCATGCACATTTTCCAGGCTAACATATGGATTCTGCAACTCTAGGCTCTCATGAGCATGCATATAAGCTAACAGGATTCTTGCAGGGCTGTCCTGGTATCATCTTGATGGTACAAAAGCCATTCTTGCTGTCACTTGCAAACGCTGGGCACTGGCGTGGTACAGTCTTTGTTTTGCCATCCTAGTAGAAGCAGTTGGGTGCAGGCACATGCCTAGAATGGCAGAACCTTATGCTAGCTTGGAAAAATGTACACTCCCTTAAAAGCCTGGTTGTGCTCCTGCTTAGAACTTCATGCCTAGATGCTCAAGTTTCAGCCATTACCAAAGGAATCTCTGCTATTGCACCAATTCCTGATGACCACATGAACAAAAATGGCATAACACATGTCAAGACTAGTGTGCTTCCCTATGGCACATCAGGTGATTCACCATCCCCTCCAACCTAGAATTGCAACAATATCACTGCAATCCCTTGCAGAGTCTTCCCAACTGCTGGGGAAGCAGTGGGCAGATCTTCTGCCTGCAGCAATTCTTGGCGCAGTCCAATGCCACAGAGAGAGGATTTCCAGCTTCACTCCCAGTTGTGTTGCTGCCCCCCCCATGGAGATGCAGAGTGCTGCCCAGTACCAAATGGACCCCTCCCAGTTAAGCTACTTGTATAGGTCTTGCAACTGTGGATACATGTTCTTAAATGCTTCTCAGATAGGTAGACCTACTGTAGACCAAAAGATATTAGAGGCTACCTGCATCAGTTACCTATCCAATAAATGCTTGTACCACAGAAGCATGTCAACCTAAAGGTGCAGCACCGATGTGGTTGCTCTGCTGGGCAATTGAAACTTCCTACCTTTTTATAGCCACTGATCCAGTATAGTCTACTAGTTACATAATCAAGGGTCAGTCCCACAGGCTCTTCTGCAGTCACAACAGCTAGTAGGCGTCTGTCGGAACCATCCATCCCAGCAGCTTCTATTGCAGTCCCACCCTTTTCACCACGATTCACCCAGTACATGTACCTGTAACAACATGCAAAGACAAGTACTGCAATATGTGATGCTATAAAAAGCAGTCTTCACCCTGTGCTTATGGTGGGCATGGACTTGACAACTATTTGTTACACAAGAATGCACATAGCTAAGCTTGTATGGTCCCCAGCAACTCCATTAGAAACTGGAGTAATCCAGCAGTCAGCTAGACAGTTCGGCAATATTGAATGCGGGAGTTTATGCAGAGACCTGGAAAACCAAAGGGGGCTGCATATGCATGCTGGCTGCAACATCCTATCTCCAGCAGCCTGCTTCCACCCTGGAAGGTTAGAGCTTCATTTCTCCAGCAAGTGCCTTAATTCTTAATGGGCAGCACAGAGGAGAGAGTACTTTGCCACCACAAACCTGGATTTAGCTGTAATTTATCATAATTTATTACTAACCTTAGCTGTTCTGGATTTAGTCTTAAGAGCCAAGTATTCCTTAGTCAATTCATATTGGCCATTGGTTTCTCCAGCAACTGCTTTTCATGTGTTAATTTCTGGACTAGTCTGAGATTTAGTATTAAAATGAACCAGTGGCATAGCTAATGAAACCAATAGCTAACCAGTGGCATAGCTAGTGGCATTGCCCTGGTGCTTAGGGCAAAATAATGTCATAACAGAAAGCATCACTTCTAGAAGCAACATTGCAGTGTGGCTTTTCAAAAGGGAGAAAATTTGCAGGAAACCCATACTGCTCCCCCCGCCCCTGCCGTGTGCCCCTCCTGCTGCCCCTAATCACTTGCCAACAGTGGCATAGCTAGGTCATTTGACATCAAGGGCCCATACATTAATACCTCATTTGATAAAGTTATTCATATTTTATAACACCCTCAGGTGTGTGCATGATTCCTCCCTTTTGTCCACTTTATCTAGCTGGCTTATCTAAGCCAGTAATTTTTACATGACAGTTGTATTTTTGTTTTCAAGGTTTTTGACCATAATTTTTATAGAAGATATTACACTCCCATTTGTTTCAATGCATTCTGCATTAAATTACTTTCCAATGATATATTACATGATAGCATTCTTTATAATAACCAAGTTTGTAATTACCAAGTTGTCACAATTTTGGCCACTAGCATCAAGGTCAGCTTGTTGTCCCTCCTAAAGATGCTTGCCTGGTGTAATTGCTAACCCCCGGCACCACTTTAGCTAAGCCGCTGCCATGAACCTGCTCCCAGTTACTGAGCCCCGAGGCCAGGCTATTATAGGTAAATGTCAAGCAACTACTTTTCAGGTCTTACTTTTTTTCTGGAAACACAGTTAGCTGCTCTGGCATCAAGTTCTTCTCTAGGATCTTCACATATCCTCTGCCATCACTCAAGCCAGCCGAGATAGCTGGAGGAGAGGTGCTGGCCCAGTACAGCTGTCCAGTGAACCAGTCAACAGAGATGCTGTTGACAGCACCAACATCTAGAGAGGAATTCAATATTTATATAGAAATAGGATTCAAGGGAGGAAAACCCTTGAACAGTTGTAGTCCAATTTTCAACTGGCAGCTTCCTTGACCCACTTGGCCATTGCTCCCCATTAAGCTACAATGCTATATATTGTGTAGAGTGCTGGGTTTTTCATGAGGTTTCCATAACTCTCTGGGGATCCAGGCTCACAATTTGGAAACCACTGATCTAGATCTCACAACAAAATTTAAACATTCTCTGAAGACAAGCTTTCATTTGTCAACAGAATCATACCATGCCACCCTCATATGATCAGAATATTTTTTATCAATGCCTGCCATTTGGATTTTATCACAGGGGCTCAAGCTTTACATCTGCAAGACAATCTATGCTGCCTACTCCCTACCAGAGACCAATGGCCCACCTCCAACGAAGTTACCCTCATCAGAATAGAAATGAGGAATTAGTTATCTACTGAAGCAACTCTTTAGACAGTCTTCTGCATCAATGCCCCCCCCTGAATTCTTAGCTTGTGAGAAGGTATGCTAGCAGTATTCCATCCAACTAAGCCTTGATTCCAACTTTAGGAAAGTTTGGTTTGTAGCCATGTGTTAGACTCTGATGTCATTTGCTGTTTTAATTGGAACAGCAAGAACCTTCATAGGGCAACAATGTCCCTATTGAACAAAATTTTAACCCATCGAAAAGCATTGTACATGGAATACCTTCCTTATCTACCCGACCTACATCAGGTAGGTCAGACCAGCCACACACTTACTCTCATTCAAAGATATCCCTGACTAAGCAGGATCTGAGCTCAGCATATCTACTATTAGTTTAAACTTTTGTCTCCCTGTAGTCCCTACTGGGGCATTTATTGCAAAGGCTTAGGAGGCAATACAGTTTGGAGCAGTGACCAAATCCTCAAATAGCCCATTTGCATTGCCAACAACTTTACCTGGATAAAGAAGAATCTCATGTTTTCCAAGCAGCTGGACATGCAGCTGTTTCCCTTCATCAACCCAATAATAGGCTCTCCTCAACAAGTCATATGCAATGGAGCCTGGGGTTGTCCCTGTGGGTACTAGCACCACAAAGTGGAGGGTTCTCATATCCAAAAGAGCAAGATTTTGATTGGCAGCAAGTAGAATTCTAGTAGCACCATCTGGAAAAGAGAGCTCTTATTAGTTGTATTGGCCATGCCATTGCCAGATCCTAAACTAGATAAAACTCTTAGTATTATCGTCTTGCCAAGACACTCAAGCCCCTTGCTTGATCTCTTGTTAGAAGTGGATGCATATCTTATCATGCAAAAGCTTTTAATACTCAGAAATATGCTAGTTCTTGCTTTTATACTGCCAATAAGCCAATGCGCCACTTATTTTACCAGCCTTTTCACGGCAACAGTATTTTTGGTGGCACCAGGACAGCATCACTGCTTGACTGTCCTGAAAAATCTGACGTATCAATTGCAATGGCCATAATCAAAACTACTATGAATACTTCTACATTGCTTTTCAACAAAAAGATATATTCCAACAGCTATTAATATTTGCATGAAGATTTGACATGAGGGTTCAGTAGCTGACCAAGGATCAAAGCTATAGGAGACAAGGGCATGTTGGTGGCAGTTAATTTATACATGTGGCCATTTTCACCGCTGGGCCATTTAGACAAAAGATGGCAGCATGTAGACCAATGCATGTAGAGATATATTTAGATTGCAAGTCCCTTAAGGGCTGGGGACTTCCTACAACACTATGCCTCTTAGTTTTGATGTCTTTGACTAAGTCATTAGCTTACGAGGAGCTACATTGGTACTGCAATTCAAGTAGTCTGATCTATATTACAATACTACATTCTGAAGATCCCCCCCAAGCTAGAATAGGATGTAGTCTGGAATGGCTAAAGGATAACGCTAGTTAGACAAGCCCCATATTTAAAGGGTAGCACTAATCAGTCTTAGATGAGCATATGCATTTTTTTTGCAATCTTTTACCTAGGCATGACACAAGTACCAGCATTGTTAGTTTAAGGGCTACTTTCCCTTCCCACTGAAAGCCATGCTGCATGTAACTAGAGGCCTACCTGCCACCTCACAGGTAGTTGCACTGGAGAGCTGGTATCCTTTGACACAGGAGCAGGTAAAAGAACCCACAGTGTTCTTGCACAGCTGGCTACAAGGACCATATGCCAGGGCACACTCATCAACATCTGCATGGAACAATCAGGAATATTATGTAGTACGAGTACCATGAACTATAGCAGTATGATATGTATATCCTAGAGGTCCTGTGGCAATACTTCGGTAGATGCTGGTTTAGGGTTATGCCTCAACAACTTGAAGGCCAGGTACTAGCCACATTCCTCAGGTATTTGAGATCTACTTAAGACATCTGTAGCCTCCACTGTCCACTATACAACATTCCTTTCAGTTTAGCATTTCCCCCAGCCTTTTTGCAGTCCCTACACTGGGTTCCTTTATATTAGCAGCCATTTAATTGCTTTTGGCAATTACTTATTCTGCTGTTTAATCTTGGACACCCTGACCATTGCATTTTTGGGGGCTCCTTCAAGAAGATCCTTCCATGCAACATTGTACCTGTACAAGGCACACACCTCAAGTCCTATTGTGAAAAATAAGTGTCACTAAGTTGAACCAGCTACTTCGCATACCTCTGCAGTCTTGGCATAGATAGAATCCTGCTGTCACACAAGCCATCACCAAGGCGGATAAGGGACTACGGAGCTCTATTTTCATACCCCATGTTCCTAGTTTTAGCTTTCTGCCATTTCAAATTCTAGAGTTCAGCTACTTATTTTTCAGACCAGCAGATTCAGTTGACCAAGTTGCATTTCATGCAGTGTGCTAGCAGATGAGGCAATGCTAGACTGGCACCCGAGCAGTCTCACAACTCTATGGCAACACCAGACTCTATAGGCATCCTGCAAGTTGGAAATGCTGTTGCCAGTAGCATAGTACTGTTGCCTTTGATGCGGGTAGCTCATTTTATGTTAAAAAATGGTCAATCAGAATGATCAAGTTTCTGCTTCAATTTCTATTTAAATCACCAACTCCCCATTCTTAAGTACAGCAATTGCCTGTTTACTGACCCATACCTGCACAAGTCTGGCCATCAGGTTGAAGATGCCAACCAGGATCACACAAACACCTCACACCCCAGTAGGTGTCTGTGCATTTTTTTTGTGCAACCTCCATTGTCCAGAGAACAATTTTTACCTAAATTAAGAGAACAGGAGTTAATACAGTACTACCATTTCAAAGATTCAGTTCTGCTGCATAGAAATTCAAGTGCCACATTACCACAAGTCCTGGGCTCATCACTGCCATCTAAACAGTCTTCTACTCCATTGCACATTAGAGATCCCAGAATGCATTTCCCCTTGTCACAGCCAATCATTCCTTGGGGACAGTAAGCTGTATTCAAAGAACAAAGTAATGGGTGTTATGCACACTGACATCTGCTTGCAAGGCAGTTGCTGCCAATGTGTCCCAAAGAGAGTAGTCCAAAGTAATCTTGCCAACTGAGCGCAAGTGACTCATGTTTGAAGCTCCCATCCACAGACATTTAAATACATTTCTATACTTCCAAGTAGGTCAAGAGGGTGTATATTACACCTTCCTACAGTCCTTACAACAGCCCTATTTCAAGCAATTGGTTGCCTCTTTGCCCTGGTGCTAGAAAGTGCACTTACAAACAACTCATGGTGAACTCCAGCCCACAGGCCAGTTCTGGTGTCAGCAGTCTCCCTCTGCCAGGTGATGGGCACTTACCATTTTGCTAAGGAGTGTTACAGATGAGACTACAGCCTCCATATGTCACTGCAGCCAGCAGCTTCTGCTGTCCCAGCAGGCTGTGCACCCAGTGTTCTTGGCAGGCACGGCTGGCTGCAGTGACACTTGGACTGTAGTCACAGATGCAACACTTCCCAATGGAACAGTAAGCACTGGTTGCACCAGGGAGGCTTTTGGCTGCTGCAATGGTCTCTAGTTTGGAGACCATTGGTAGCTCATGTAAGCCTATGAAGCATTTGATTTACATTAGATAGCTTAACATGCTAGAACCAAACATTGAGAGTGATGCTAGGCCTGACCTTGATGACAACCTAGTTAAAGAGGGACAATTGGACTCCTAGCTAAGGGAACCATCATCCATTAAATCTTAGACGTATATTTAGAGCCACCACATGCAGTTAGAAGTCTTAAGAACCAAGATGCAGATCAGGCACCATCTGGGGTCCAACGTTCTGTGCATTAGAAGCTTGCCAAGCAATATTTATATACTGGTTTTCAATACAATAGTACACCGACAATCTTGAGAACTTCACTAACGCACATGAAGGAAAAGCCAGCTGCGTGGCAAGCTGCATGGGTAGGGATGGTTTTTTTTGTGATCAACACAGAATTCTAAATGAGAATTTCTACTGAAAATGCAATTTAAACAAAATGCAATTTAGGTCAAAACATTTTGACCTAAACAAAATGTAGGTCAAAATGTGAAAAACTGCCACTTTTATTTTGACAGAGTTTGACAGAAATTAGGATCAATTTCACAAAAATGTTTTGTTTATTTTTGACAGTTTTGAGGAATCCACAAATAGTTTTCAGTAAGGGATCAGGAGGAGTGGTTGAAACAGGAGGAAGCTTGCTTAAACATACATGTTCACGGTGCATGCCAGGGAGACTAATGGAATGTGGTAGTAGCAAATAGCAGTTTCTTGATGCTCCAAGCAGCAACCAGACTGCAGCTTGGGAATTTGAGCAGGTTATTTCGGGCTGGGGTGTGCGCTAGTAATTGCTTCCCTTGTAGGGCCATTCACCCTTATTTATTGTACTGTTTGAACAATTTGCAGTAAAAATTTGGATACAAATACTGCAACTTGCTAGTTTAATCAAGAAATGTTGGGGGGGGGAATCACCAAAAAAACCTACCCCTACGCATGGGTATATTTGTATTACCCTAGTAGAGCATTAAAAGGCATTCCTTCCTGGGCAAGGGTTAGGGGGAACCTCTTCTATACAAAGGGTAGATCACTCCTATTTTGAGAGAAGACAGCTTCACTTGATAAGTTCAAGTCGGCTTTACAGCTCCATTGCTTTATCCTTCAAAAGCTACAGCAACCTGCACTCTAGTCCAGTAAGGGTGAACCTTTTGGGCTTGGCATGTCAAAATTTCAGTAAATGCTTAACTTTACTCTGCTGGCGTATCACCCCCCCTCCTGAACAAAAGAGAAACAATTCTTTATATTCATTTAACAAAAAATACATAGCACCACACATGATTGGTCTGTATTATATCAAGAAGCATCAAATAATTACAAAAATGAGTAAAAAATCCTCAGTCAGGTGTTAGTGAACACTGGCATGTCACCTTTGACATGCATGTTACAGATTCACCATCACTGCTCTAGTCAATGAGCTCTTTATAGATAGGCCAAACTGAAGTAGACTAGGTAGCTTACCACAGACTCCCTCATCTGAGGAATCGCCGCAGTTGTCAACCCCGTTGCACTTCCAATCCTCCATAATGCAGACTTTGTTCTTGCATTGCCACTGTCCATCCAAGCAGCTGGTAAGGGGACAATTTGCTTCATCTGAGCCATCAACACAGTCCTTATGCTGGTCACATATTGCCCATGGATCAATGCACTGAACATTGTTCCGGCACGGGACTTTTCTCTCTGCACAAACTGCAATGATACAAGCCTCTTACTATGCAACAATGTCAAGACAAAGAAGAATCTCCCTGCTCATTCAGTAATCCAGACACTAGGACAATTCAATCCAACCCTCAGCTAGGAGGCTGTTTTTGTAGGGTTGACTCAAGTCTACCCCAACAAGGGACTGACCATATATAGCCATTGACCATATAGAGGGCCAAAGATGCCTAGAATGTGCTGTCTCACCTCTGAGACCCCATGTTCAGTCCTCCACATCTCTGGTTTGATATATTGCAGTTAGCAGGGCCAGATCTACCTTTATGGTATTGGACTAGGTGGCCCAATAGTCTGGCTGTTTTAAAGGCACTTCCCTATTGCGAGGTGGCACAAAATCAAGTGCTTAACAGTTTATGGAATTGTCTTCTGGATAGATGCATCTTAAGGTACAGTATGTACATTGGTAGCTTTGAACGTTGGTTTGGGTGGGAACTTTTGATCCCTATTGTTCTAGGAAAGGCATCAGGAACATAATAAGTGTCAACTCTTTGATATTTGGGCTATTTAATTGTACTCTAGTTTTGCAAGATGGTACTTTGCCTTAGAGTGGTTGCAACAGGAAACTGCAGGCAAATTCCTACATGTTCAAGAATGCCTGTGATAGATAACAAGCACTTCAGCAGCTATTCTCTTTACTCACAAGCCAACAAGACACCAGGTCTTTAGCTTTGTTTGAATTATGTAAATTCCTGCTTCTGTAAAGCCTGGGAGACAGTCACAGTTGAAGAGCCACTATGAGCATGTTTCTAATACATACAGGCCAACCTTATGGGTGTTTGTTCAGATGTCCCTGCACTTTTAATGCATTTTACTTTCAAGCAACTGTGCTTTTACAAGCCAGCACATCAACATCAGAACAAGAATTTTCATTTCGTATACCTTTATTGGCATTAATACAAGTTAAAAGCACATAATAAATCATAAAGCAGCATCCACAAAATTCCAATCACCCCTTGACCTGGTTCGAGCTTCTTACTCAAGGTAGATTACTTTTTTTGATAACGGCCATCAGGAATTTCACAACTAAATCAGTAATAGTCTCGGAACAGTCCTCAAGGAGGTGGCCCAAGCAGGCTACAGGGGGGCCAGAGAAGATGGATAGTACCGGACAGTGATGTCATTCAGGGGGAACGGACCAGAACGGGCGTTCTGGATCCTAACGGGCTCCGTGGCTGGTTCTGGGTTCCCGACAAGTGCCAATCAAAAGTGAGTTCCTGTTCCTAAATCATTTGAATGACACCACTGGTACCGGACCTAAAAAGATTTCATGAAGCTTTCTGTGGGCAGGGCAGTGGCACACGATATGAAGAACTGTGCCGGGTTCCTGAAGGCAGAATTTACAAATTCTGCTTTTGAAAGGAATATTTTGGAACCACCCCGAGAGGACCGCAGAGGGAAAAATGTTGAATCTGGCAAGCATAAAGGCTCGCCTCTTCAAGGGATTTACTAGTTTACAAAAGTAATTGGAATTGTGATCCAAAGAAGGAGAGAGGTCAAAATAACATGGCGAGCTAGTGGGATTGAGGTTCAAAGAAAGTGAATGCAATTCCTCTTCCCATAGTCTATTCTTTATAATAGAGTGAGCTTGGTTAAGGCCCGATTTAGGCCAGAACAAGAATTGCTCAGTGGTCCCGACAAAAGGAGAGACTCATAAGAATGGAGGTCACCCTCCAGTGCAAAGGGTTTCAGACTACAGGCTGACTGGGGCAGTGCAATGGTAATAGGCTACCTTAGAAAGCCAGATGTAGGGGATGGCAGCAAGATACAAGGTTGTGTACACCCTGAGACATCTGGTGGGACACCGAGATACAGGAAGCTGGACTGGATGGACCCTTGCTCTGATCCAGAAGGGCTCTTAAACAGTATAGTCATAAGCTAGGGGTATGCACCCCAAGTTGTTTTGGAACTCATTTGAAATGTTCCATTTATAAAATGGGTCCTACTCCTACAAGTAGTTTTGCTGCCACCTCCATTGGCAGGAACTCTGCTGGGTAGCCTCCCCATGAGAACAGCCTTTTATACTCTAGGATACAGTATAGGCAAAAGGCATGGCTGCTGGCACTGGGGCATCTGTGCTGGTGATCTTCTACCCTGGGACAGGACTGTGTCATGCAACAGTTTTCAGAATAAGGCTGCTACAACCTGGCACTCCCACCAGTACAAGCAACATTACTTGTTAAGCCAAGACCACCATGTGTCCCATTCACACCATTCTGCATCCCACCCACCCCCGGGGTTGTTTGTGCTAGGAACCAAATAGATCCAAAATGGAACGCACAGCCCTAGGTGTAGCTAAAGCAAGTCTGAGGCAGCCACTGTGCTTGCCCACTGCAGCTTTTCTCGCTACCAGGCAGGCTTTATACTTACCACAATTCTCCTCATCCGAGCCATCTGAGCAGTCACTGGTGCCATCACAAGCCCAGGCAGCAGCAATACATTTGCCGTCCCTGCACTGCCATGCATTTGGGTCACCATGACATTCTACTTCTGCAAAGAAGAGTTTAGGACACTTTAAAGGGCGCTACTTAAGTGCATCTAGGCTGTTATCAAGAATAACACCTCTTTAATTGAGAATTATCCTATATCTCCATTTGCCTGGGAAGGTGTTTTGCCATTAATATCCAGGACAGGTGTACTAGAATAAGACGTGCAGCACAAGCAGCCCCACTTGCTGAGATGGCTCCCTAAAGATGAGGGTGTCTGTTACAGTGAGCCACAGCTGCCCTGCCTATTCTACAATACATACGCAGATCCCACAGGCTGGGGCAGTTTTGCCAGCTGTATCATAGCCTGCTGCCATCCAGCTAACAGAGGCACAGGGAGTCTTACCCATTTAGTGCACATGTCATGGACCCTGCTATTGAATCAAGGCATGTAAAACTTGGGCCATACAAGTTGATCAGCAAACTGCTCTTTGCATTCCTTATTACCTGCTCCTCAAAGCCCATTTTTTGATTGTTTTAGCCCAAGACACCCAACCCCTATATTGCAACCAAGCATAAACCCATGCTTATGCATTGTATACTGTACCCATGGACACTGTACCAAGGTCATAGAAGCACCCCATCTCATGAACAGCATTAGTCACTTCAGAGACTCACTCAGTATAGTGAGCAGAGCCAGTGGCATCACTAGAGTTTGCATCACCCAGAGCGGGAGGTCAGCGCATCACCCCCCCCCTCCCAAACCATATGGAATAAATTACAATACCATATGCACAACCTAAATGCAGTGTTATTACTAGTATTAGCTCCAATACATGGAAATGAGAACTGACTCCTAATGTTTTTAAAAAATCCTGATTTTTCCATAAAGCGTTGTATTTTTAGTTTTTCGGCCATAACTTTTGATAGAATGAAGATATTATACTCCAGTTTTTTCATTGAATTCAGGGGGAAATTCCACATCTAAATGATATATAGCACAATGATATTATCTTTTAAAACTGCAATTTTAGCCCCTGGTGGTGTCACCCCCCCTTGCGCATCACTTGGTGCAGCCCGCCCCCCACCCCCCTCATGACGCCACTGAGCAGTGGTTTAGTCAATAGGAAGCAGAAAAGGAAAAATGCAAGATGACATACAGCTGCTGCAGCTGTGCACAGCATATACATTTATAAGATCTGTACAGGGAGGCAGTTATCCATTAATCTTATTCCACCACCACCACACATCAGCTAGACATCCCTTGCTTATGTCTTTAATAGCCAGCCTTTGAGACCAGCTTTCCTTGCAAGCTGCATAGCTACAAAACTGAAATTCCAGCCTTGCACAGCTTCCTTCTTGGTGCCCGACAGAATGATGACATCACCAAGCAGGTCAAAGCTATCCCTGCACAACTCTGTGTGCTCCCCTTAAATTAGAGGAATGGTGTCCCCCACCTAAACCCCCCATGTAATATTGTTTCCTTTGTGTTGGCTACACTGCTCAGGGTGACAACATCCTTAAAATCAAGTTCAATTTGCTTTATTCACAAAGCTTGGTTTTGCTATCTCTGCAAGAGATTCAGCCAAGCATCCATAATGATCTGTGGAAAAAAGTTGGTTTTCAGCTGTCCTAAGTAGGAAAAATAAAAACTTAGTGTGCAATTAACTGTTTAGGCAATAACAAACCAAGATATCTCAGGGTTATAACTACTAACAGAGTAATGCTTATTTCTCCTTTTCACTGTTGCCAGAACCAAAGGATTTCCCTCGAACATTCATTTCACTTGTCTTCAGTCCCATCGTCTCAGGTGATATTGAACGCTACATCTCTTTCAAGACAAAGCAAGCAGATTCATCTGGCTTCCCAGTTATTCCCACTCTGGAAACAGCAGCATGTAATAGGGGAAGGGGGAAGAACTTATACCAGAATGCAGGACACTCTGCTTAGCACAGCCCTGTATGGCTGCTTCAATAGCAAGCTCATGCATTAGTACAATCTAATCATGAGATCTCTGGCATAACTCAGTGGTTCCTAAATTGTGGGTTGGGACCCACCAGTGGTGGATGAGCCAATTTCAGGTGGGTCACAAAGCACCTACAGTAGCCATATTGAAAATATGGAAAGATGGGTTGCTGGAAAGGGGGAGGGCTGTGTGGTTGTTTTGCTTTTGTCAAGTTTGTAAATAGGTTTGTTTTCTTTCTGATTCACTTTGCTATTGGAAAATAGCTGAGCAATAACCCAGTTTATTGCTGCATTATCAGGAAAGCAGCAGGCTCTGGTGTCACAGTGACTGTACTTCCAGCCATGACATCACTTCCAGTGGGTCCCAGATAGATGGTCATTCTAAAAAGTGAGTCCTGGTGCTAAAAAGATTTGAAAACTACTGCTTTAACTTGTAAGCATGAAGCTATAGCACTGCAAGAAATCTGTTGCATACAGTGTGGCAACCTATACTTTAAAAGCCTAGCCTGCTAACGGCAGCTTTTGCTAGCTTGAAGATACCACATCTGGTTTCTTCAGCCCCTCCCTAATCTTGTTGCTAACAAACAGCTGGGAAGGGCATTACAGGCATATGGTACTTAAGCAAAGATCATAAATAGTGCTTTGAACAGAACATCCAGCTGTACTATGACCATATGTACTCCTCTTTCTAAAGAAAGCTCTCTTACAAAAGCTGCCCTAGAGCCTACCTTCCAGAGAAGCAAAGAGCCAATAGATGCTCTTGCAAGCTGCCCAGAGGGCATTTGAGAGAGTTGGCTACAAATGCTTTTAAGGGATGACTCACAGCAGATCAGATAGCTCTAGAAGACAGAAAGCCTTACCACAGTGCTCATCTGAGCCATCAGGGCATTCTTCTTCTCCATTACAAAGCCAGGCTAAAGGAATACATTTATCCCCACAAACAGCTTGCTGGGAAGCATTACACAAACTTCTCCCTATAGAAGCAGAAGCATATCATCAAACTGTGCAACTCATCAGGCAAAAAAAAACCTATGACTAAACAAAACACAGCAGCTACAGGATTGGGATAAATAGCCTTGTAATCATTTCAGAATTAGTTCTGCTCTATCAGACCAGAGAGCCTTCTAATTCTGCATACTATACTCCGCCCGCCCCCCAAAAAAACTCCACTTTCAGGAAGCCCACTTTATTTTCTGCTCTGCTACAAGTATTATCCAGAGGTGGAGCACCTCTGCAAAAAAGCCCCATTAGGGTCAAAGGAATACCCTCAGTAAGTCCTTAAATAAAGGATTGGTTTTAAAAAAAAATGGTAGAGGTATTTTAGCCTGGGAACAGCATTTTTACCAGTCTCCTGCAGACCCAGACATACTTTACTCGCCCCTCTCCAAAAACCCAGCCAGCCACCCGTCCACGAACCTACTAACCTCGTTCAGGGAACTGACGACCCCAGCTCCCTATAGCAGCCAGGAGAAGCAGCGACAGAGTCCGGAGCGACGGACGCCCCATAGCGCAGGAAGGAAACTTAAAAGCCCGGATCAGGAGCAGCGGCGACCCCAGACAGGACGGAAACAATATTGAAAGACGCGCCGGAGAGACTTTTATACCCCGCGCAGGAGCCCATTGGGCAAGGGTCGCGCGCGGTGGGCGCCAATCAGCGAATCTGGCCTCCGTGCTCGGCCAGTCGTCGGGGTGGCGGTATCCTGACCACACTTACACTTGAGTAAGCAGGACTGGGATTGGGGTGTGTGTGTGTGATGGCGTTGTTAGGCTGAGGCTGCAATCCTATGCACGCTTTCCTGGGAGTAAGCTTCACTGAACACAATGGGACTTACTTCTGAGTAGATAGGCATAGGATTGGGTTGTAAACCCACAGTCCCAGAAACGCTTCCCTGGGGGTAGGTTCCATTGGATTAAATGGAACGTGCCCTGCAGAAATGTTGGATAGAGGCTGCAAGCGTATGCACGCTTACTTGGGCTCTCAGTCGGTCTCAGAGATCATCTCTCCCGTCTCATCGATCTCAGTAGGACTTACTTTTAAGTAAACATGCAGCAGATCGAGCCGCTCCTGCTCTTCCTGGCCTAGATCCGGAAGGAAACACCTCTAAATTAAAAGCGATTTGTGCCTAGGCAAGCGTGTCTAAAAGAGGACCTCGAAACAGCCTTTCCCGTTCTGAGGTGCACTAAGGATATAATAGGCCAGCGTGGTGCTGTGGATAAGTGGCTGGACTTCCTGGGGAGAATTTGGCTTACTGGCTGATCTTAAATTCACCACTGGCTCTAGGCTAACTTTCCCCAGTGGCTTGTGGGGATGAGGAAGGCGGGGAACAAGGCAGGGCTGGCTCAAGACCCCCTGGTGTCTGAGGTGGTGAACTAAATTTTCACCTACTACTCCCTACACTGGAAAAAGAGGCAGAACAGAAGAGGAAGTGCAGAGGAGAGGATTGTGGTGGGCTAGAGCATCTCCCAACATCTTTTGTCACTCTAGTCTACCACTCCTCTGCATTTCCTCTTTATGCCCTTCTTCCAATCCAAGGAGTGGCCAGTGTGTCAGACATTACTCAGGGCACAGTCCTAACCTGGAGTTAGGCCGGCACAGTTAGGCCAGCACAAGCAACACTGTCAAGTATGTTTGGACCACTCTCAGAGTCAAGGAGTTCAGCACAGAGATGTGCGCCATTCTCCCTGACTCCGACAGTAGTCCAGCTGTGCTTTACGGTGGCCCTTGTGCAGGCCAAATTTTGCTGGTCTAACTGTACCTAATCCTAACTCCAGGTTAGGATTGCATCCTCAGTCTTTATGCGAACATAGCAGGGATGCTGATACCAGTATGCAGAGGCGGATCTACAGGGAGGGCAAAGCTCTAAGGGTTGCAAGAAGCCTTACCCTGTCATGTAAATCCCCTCCTCTCCCTTGCTGCTGTAGCCAGTAAGCAATGCCAAGATGTTGCTTTTCCCTGTGAGGATTGGCTAAAACGGTGCAGGAGAGGAGTGATTTCCACTGCAAGGTAAGGCTTCTTGCAAAACCTAGAGCTTTGCCCTCCCTTAGATCTGCCTCTGAGTATAGGACCGAGCTGTTAACAGCCTAATCCTATGCATGAATCCAATGGGACGTATTCCCGGTAAATATTTACAGGATTATGGCCTTAATGTTGTTTGTATGAAATTATAGAATTCAAGCAGTATGATCTTGTCTCAATATGTATGAATTATCACTGCAGTCCAGTGAATTTTGCTCTAGTTTTCATCTAAGTTTACTTAAGCAATGCATTACTATTTTTATTATTAAGACTACGGTAAGTATACTGCTTTTGAACAGCAAAGTGGTTTACATAGCTAGTCAAACATATCACTAAAGGCACAATTCTATGCATGTTTACCCAGAAGTAAGTCCTATTGAATTCAATGGGGCTTACTTCCAGGAAAGTCTGTATAGGTTTGCAGTCTTCTAAAGTAATTAACTGCCTCATAATAAGTTGGTTGAAGGGGTCATTTTAATTCTCTATTAATTCTCATCTCATGCATTGGCTTCTGGAAGCATTTCTGTTTAATTCTGCTTCCTGTGTCAGGGAAGACCCCAATGTTAGATCACTCACAGTGTTCAGGCATGAATGATTTGGAAAACTTCACCATCTGAATTTCTGCCTGTTGTTGAAAGCATAGGCGCTCTGCCAAAAAAAGCAAAACTGGCAACCTTAGCAATGCCATTAGGCGTCTGGAAAATAAACAAAAGCTAAGCAGTGACACAAAAGCTACACCCACATCCAGGGTTAGCCCAAACACAGAGGCAAAGTTATGTTACCTAGGGCACATAGTTCCGTCTGTTGGAAGATACTAGCTTTGCTATCATTTACACATTTTGCTGCAAGGAAAGCTTTAGACCGAACAAGGACCATAAATGAATATTGAGATGTCAGTTAGATGCTGAAAAGATTATTTGTAGTCTACTTTCAGAAGATGAAACAGTTCCCACTCGTAGAAGAGATAGTTGCAAATGTCAGCATGCCCAAGGGCCACAGCTGGTTCAATTGAATCTTGGTCACACACATGCGTCATCTGTGATTATGAAACCACCAGGTATAGGATGCAAAAGATGAGCCAAGTCTGAGGCACTCATACAGAGACAGTGTTGACTGTCAGTGTTGACAGTTTTTTTTTGGGGGGGGGGCAAAGGTTGTCAGTAGCTATGGATGCAGCTACAGGTGTTACCAAAGTACAGGCCAATACTGAACATTCTCTTACCTTGAGGAGGCCTCCATGACTACTACTCCACTGCAGGATGCAGAACATGCCCCTCTGGCACAGCTAGGTCACTGCTGGAAAGTTGGTTAGGATTGTGCCAAATGTGTGTTTTTGTCCATTAAAAGAGCAGACCAGGAACTGATGAGGCTTCTGAACCAATCAATGGTGACAACTTTGGAGTACCATCACTAACAGTTGTACATTAAGCAACTATGAATGACCATGACCAGGCTGATAGGAATTTATCTATCTATAGCTATAGACATTGTTTGTCTTTTATTATTCTGTGACTTCTTATTTTAGGTCCCAATCATTCCATACGTTACAATAATCTGTGCTCATTAAGGGCCAAACTACTAGATATGATGTGGGTGATCCACGAACAGGATTGCTCGCTGTTTGTTTGTTTTTAAACAACATGGGGGTGTAATGGGAAGCTCTAGCACAATTTTCTCCACATTCTGTACCTGTGGTGAAAAAATGCACCACATTAACGGCTGGAAGCTCTTCAGTCCTCCCATTAGTCTATAAAAAGTGTGTGGGATGGTTTCCAGATATTTGCTGAAGAAGGTGCCATAGGAGGAGAGGAATATTTGTCCACATTTGGTGGGGTTACAACAAGTTCAGCAATACTGGAGAAATGTGAATGGGCGTATCAAAGAAATTATAGGTTATGATCTTGTGTTTAGTAAAAACAAAGAACAAACTTCTGTAGTTTTTAAGGATGGGCAAAATCTGGATGGCCTGGATAAGGCCAAAATCTTATAGTTAGAATACGTCCAGCTGCCAGATGATTACTGGGTTTACCACTTGCCAGATTTACTAGTTGTGAACATTTGGCTAACAATGTCATCCTAGGCATGTCTACTCAGCAGTTAGACCCATTATGTTCAGTGGGGCTTACTCCTAGGAAAGTGTGACTAGGATTGCAGCCTGAGAGATGGAAGAGTTTTGGACAACTTCAGAAAAGACCAGATGCCATTTGTATTAGAATAATATGACCCTGAATGAGAAATTCCATTGTTGAGATTATGACAATAATGTAATACAATATATTTGCATTATTCTTAGATCATTTGTATTTGTATTTTAGGATCCACGGGGCTTGTTTTTTAAATTTTAATTATTTTAATGTTGTTTTTAATTATTCTTTTTAATTGTAAATTGTGATGTTATTGTTGTAAGCCGCCTTGGGTGCCCATGGGGCATTATTATTATCATTAATAATAATAATAATAATAATAATAATTTAATAATATATTAAATATATTATTTAATATAATTAAATATTATAATTATTTATTATAATAAATAATATTATTTATTATAAATAAATAATAATAATAATTTATCCTTCTTGGATAATGGTTGTTACTTGGAAAATGGTTGCTTACTAAAGATAGAAAGGATAACTATTTTTCTTACATCTTTTTTTCTCTTGGATTTGTATGGCTATCATTATTTCTCTGTAAATGGTTTTTAAAATCGTATTTCTGAAACTCAGGGTGTATTTGGTAGGATGCTGTCTCTCTACTTGTAAACTCTCTTCTCTACTCTTGGATATTGACTGCTCTGTGAACGACTGATTTCAACACAAAGCAACAAACACCACTTTTAGCTCCTGGTAAAGAATTCCTCTCACCAAGAATTCTTTAAGTTTGACTTGCTGCAAATTATAGGGAATCCTGTCAACAGTTAGAAGAGAAATAACACAATCTCTTTAGTTAGGATTAAGGTTGCGAGCTTTGGAATCACACTGTTCTTTCAATCCTTTAGTATTCAATCCTTGCCATGTGGGCACCTCACCACTAGGTGTCTCCACAGCCGATTTTCCACCCATCTCAGGTTTCCAGTGTGTCTTGCCTGCTTGTTTTTTTTTTCAATGTTTCCCACAAGCTGTCATCTCTGACCAAAGTAGCTTGGAATCCAATTTCAGTTCAAGAATAATCAAGTTTTAAAAGTTAATCTTCTTCTACCTTTGTTTATATTTTGGGTGTAGAATAAGAGCTTATCCAGATGGCACCCCCACACACACACTTTAGTAGTTCTCTGGATACCACGGAAACTATGCCCATCTCACTCCAGCCTCCTGTTTTTGCTTTATTTAACATCCAGCTTGATTAAGCGTTCTAGAGAACAGGAAATACATTGCTCAAGATGTTGTGTCATTTTGGTTGCTCCTCATGCACTTATTACCCAATTGCTGCTTTGGAATGTTTTCAAGTAGACTAAACCACTTATTTTTTATATAAATGGTAGTTGCTGCCCATGCAACACAGGTGCCGTAGAGTCCCTCCCCCATATTCTTTTTGACTGTGGTATCCATGTGCAAGCTCGGGCTTTGTATCTGGCCCCGGCTTTACTCTCCCGATCACACCCGATCACACTCTCCAGTATCTGACAAACTCATTTTTCTCCTTAATGATGGCCCTCCTGAGGTCATTGAGAGAGTGGCGAAATTCCTTCTCCAAGCTGAGCAGAAGTTTTGGGCGTGAGTCAGTTCCAGGTAAATAGTATGTATGTATGAATCTGTACGTATGAGGTTTTTGTGAATTCACAGTGTGTTTATGTACATATGATGGTGACCCCTAACAGGGAGCAACAGATTGTATGTAATGTGTATGCTAATAAAGGTTTTGTAATCGTAATTGTATAAATGATAGGGAAGCTGTGTAGTGGTTGTCTCTGTTCTTCCTCGGATTCAATTATTGAGCAGACATAGGACACTGACCTGCTTGTGTGAATGCAAGGTACTGCCATTGCCATAGTGTTGGGCTCTCTGCCTGCACTGTTATACATAGCCTGGGATACAGCAGCTGATCAAGATAAACCAGGATTTGGTAGACATCCCAGCATAAAACACAGATTACATCTGGTTGTCTGCCAGTCATCTAGAAGCGAAGGCTTAATGGAAAGTACTCTAAAAACTCCAGCCAATATTAATGGAAGGAACAGAGAAGTAGGTACTCTCTTTAAAATGAACAACTGAGAGTTGCAGATGGGAAGATAAAAACTCACAGAGTTTCTTCCTGAAAGGCTGTTTCTGAACTTTGATCTCTGTACAGTTCTTCTCTTTCAGTAACTGCCCTGGGCGTGTTTGTTCATGTTGTGCTGATGAAAAAGCCACACTGAAGTGACTTATACTGAGTTGATGCTGATGTCACTGAATTCCTGATTTGGTTATGCGATGAGATTTCTAGAAGAGTCAAGGAAATTAAAGTACGTGCACTGTTTCTTCTGAGAAACTGTGCCATAGTCATTCCTGCAGCAGGGACAACTGAGGTCATGTATCCTAAAATTCTGCATAAGAAATGACTGTATTTATTCAATTTTATTTATTTCTCAAGGGCATGGTGGTGCAGCAGGTTAATCCGTTGTTGCTGGGCTTTCTGACCAGAAGGTTGGGAGTTCAAGACTGCGTGACGGAGTGAGCTCCCGTTGCTTGTCCCAGCTCCTGCCAAAATAGCAGTTCCAAAGCACCTAAATGCAAGTAGATAAATAGGGACCACTTTGGTGGGAAGGTAACAGCGTTCCATGCGCTACGGCGTAGAGTCATGCCGGCCACATGACCACGGAAGCTTGTCCTTGGACAAAACGCCGGCTCTACAGGCTTTGAAACAGAGATGAGCACCGCCCCTACAGCCAGTCATGACTAGACCATTCGGTCGTGGGGAAACCTTTACCTTTTTATTTATTTCTCACATTTTTATACTGCCCTTCTTCCAAGCTCAGAGTAGTATACATGGTCCTCCCATCCTTTTTTCCTCAGTTGGATAGGATTGGATCATTCGTACAGTATACAGAAGGAACAGGGAAGTGCTGGTCATTCCTGCTGGGTGGGCTCCATAGCATATCTCCCTAGAAACAGTGAACTCCCCAGTGTCCCTGGATTTAGCATTTGTCTGAGGAGCGCACGCAGTGCCAAACCCAAGGGCCCCTTTGCCCTTCAATTTGGAGGACGGCAAATCAGCTTTCCTATGAGGGAGTATCCCAACAATTCACTATGGCTTGAGCACCTAGCAGAATGCTCCCATTTTTAACAGATTTCCCATTTTTCCGAGTATTGAGATGTGCCAGGGGCAATGATACAGGATTTTTAAAAAAAAGTTTCCTAGGGAAGAGAGAGCCATAAGTGTCCCCTGCTAACTGGGCAAGAGGCACTTTTTCAAGTGGTGTCCTCTTATATTTAGCAGGGGGAGAGCAATTGCCCCTCTTCAACCCAGCACAGTGTCTTTCTCGTGGCTGTTGCTGGTGGTGTTCTCCATTCTTTTAGATTGTGAGCCCTTTTGGGACAGGGAACCATTTAACTTTAATGTTACTATTTGCCTGTAAACCGCTTTGGGAACTTTGTGTTGAAAAGCGGTATATAAATACTAGTGATTGATTGATTGAAGTTATGGTGGCATCTTTGTAGTGTTTGGTTCATTTACAGGGAGAGCAGAAGTGGAGACGAATATGCCCTCTCACCAGAGGCATAACTAGACAAAAAACGCTCCCGGGGCAAGGAAGCATATGTGGCACCCCTGGGCCTGCATGTAACCGGGAAGAGGCAGCAGGGACCTCAGAAAACTGCCTGGAGAATACTCCACATACAGCGGTTTTGCTGTGCAACAGCAGAGGACATTATCTGGGGCCTTTTCCCTTACTTTTTAGCATTTTTAAAGCGGGTCGGCAGGAATATTGTGTCCCCCTTGGTGTAGCGCCCTAGGGCAGGTGCCCTTCAGGCTCCACCCTTGTTACATCTCTGCCTCTGAAATCAGGCAGGAAATCTCCAGATGGCTCCTTGTGCAGTCCCTTCTGAAGGCTATCCGTTCCTTTCAGCTAGTCTCTCTCTCACTCTCTCTTTCTCTCTCTCTCTTTCCAGTCAAAGCTTAAAAAAAATTCTGTTTCTCACTCATGTATCCCGTAGTGCACTGGTGCAAGATCCTACCCTAGCAGGTGAATTAGGCATTCAGAGCTAACCCACAGCCTTCAAACTGACATTGACATTCTTCTGATAGAGCCCCTGACCACGCATTCACAGTGGACCAAGCCTGCCAGATTTCCAACAATATATATAATAAATGCCCCATTGTACTGCTGAACATAATCCCAGTGATGCCTCAATGCAAGAAGGACATTGACAAATAGGAGAGAATTGTGAGGGAGCTGCAGGACAACAGAAAGTCAAGAAGGCAAATCCGTCTGAGAACCGAGTGAAATAATTGGGTGTGTTCGCGTCTGAGAAAATGATTGGCATGTGGGGGGGGGGAAATACTGAAATTGCAAAATAATTCTTTTAGGCGTCTGGTCTAAGAGGGAGAGTCATTATTAATAACAGCCACAGGAACCAGGCCAAGAAGACACAGAGTTTAAATTATGGGAAAATCATTCTGAGAAAAGCATCCGGCAAAACTTCATACATTCAAAAGTGGTTTGGCCAGGCAACCAAGTGAACTGCTCAGCAAAGATGGGTGGATAATTCCCTTGAGTTGGTCTAGATTGCTGTATACTCTGGCTAGTTCTGACGGCATAATAAAACTGTGAACGCAATCCTAACCTGGAGTTAGGCTGGCACAGTTAGGCCAGCAAAGTTTGGCCAGCACAAGGGCCACCATAAAGTATGTTTGAACCACACTCGGAATCAGAGAGGCCAGCACATGGACGTGTGCCATCCTCCCTGACTCTGAGAGTGGTCCAAACGCACTTTACGGTGGCCCTCGTGTGGCCTAACTTTGCTGGCCTAACTGTGCCAGCCTAACTCCAGGTTAGAATTGTGCCCTGTGTCTGGGCTGTACCATGTGTAGATTGCAGGATGGAGCTCACATCATGTAATACTCTTCTGTACAAAAGCAATCTAACACGGAAAACTAGCACGCCAAGGAGAAGACGAGACTAGAACATTCCTGCCTAACGTCCAGTTTTCTGGGTAGAAGGAACTGGTTGTATGGACGAACATGCAATCGTGAGCGCCTCCACTTGCCGTCTGAAAAGATGCAGAATTTAGACCAGCCACAGGACAGGTTGAACATCCCAGTGTGAAGCCGCCCTCAGCTCTGAAGCTCCCTGCTGGATCCTGGGCAATTCACTGTCTCTCATCCTAACCTGCCTCACAGGGTCATTGCAAAGATAAAATGAGAGAATTCCCTATTTATCAGTTTGAATTCCTTGAAGGAGTGAAGGGCTATAGTTATAGTTACTTTTAAAGGGAAAGCTGGAGAGGAATTTATCAGGGAAAGATATAAGAGAGCCTGCCTTTAGAAGCTGGATTAGGTGGTTTATGCCCATTCCAATTCTATGGCTTAGCACCTAGTAACAAGCTCACCGCTGTGACTATCTCACCTTTTGTATTGGGGCTAAACTGGGGTGGTAGTTTTGTTGGGAGGGGAGTTCCCGACAACAGGAGGAAACCTGTTGTTTCCTAAGAGAGCCCCTAAATCCAGGGATCTCTTTAAAACTGGTTACTAGCTGAAGACAGGTGGTCTGGAAAGATGGGGCAGTGCACCTCCCTCCTAAGTGAATGAATGGAAACCAGTCAGGTAAAACAGAAAAATAGCAGAAGGTGTGGACTGATGGTTGAGCTGCTGGTACTGCCTGAAGCTAAGCAGGAGAATCTTTGGTCTTGCTTTTGGAGATGGGAGATGGAATGTCAGGCTGTGACAAGCTACAGTATTTGTTGTGGCAGGACGGAGTCGCTGTTGAGCTGATTAGCCAGCAAAAGAACAGAGTATGACCTTGAGGACCTGTCCAGGCTTGACTTACAAATTGCCTGCTTAAGCTCGATGGCTCTCAGCCAGAGGAGAGAACCACACTGTGAAGGCTACATCTGGGTCTGAGGATTCGGTGAATCACAGAATACTGGACATTTGTTTAAAAAAAACCATTACAAATTGTTTAGACTAGCCTATCTGTGTAAAAATGGTGGTTTAGACTAGCCTGCCCATGTAAGCCGCTTTGGGCATTTGCTTCAGCATGGGACAGGTGGAATATAATTATATAATATAATTTATATATTATAATATATATAATATATAAATTATTATTATTATTATAGTAATACTAATTAATATATTAACATTAATTATTAATATACATTAATAATATTAATATAATTATATATAATTATTAATATATATATTATTGTATGTAGTATATATTGTATGTAATATAAAAAAGATGATATGAGTTAAAATTGCCGCAAAACAATGGAAGGGGAAATAAGTGGTTAAAAAACAAGGCATGAGTGGAAACGAAACAACTATGCCAGTGGTAATAATGAGTGGGGATTTAGCAAAGGAAGGCATGGAAGTTAAAAGGAAGGCGGTGATCTTGACCTGACGGCACTCTCTTCAGGATGCCGAACTCCTGCAGGAGGTTTCCTCATATAATGAAGAAGAAGAAGAAGAAGAAGAAGAAGAAGAAGAAGAAGAAGAAGA
>JAJKFI010000155.1:321865-342787 GCA_029204185.1 Lerista edwardsae | reverse complement strand
GAAGAAGAAGAAGAAGAAGAAGAAGAAGAAGAAGAAGAAGAAGAAGAAGAAGAAGAAGAAGAAGAAGAAGAAGAAAAGAGGAAATTGAGGGTTTTCACTACAATCACCCAGTACGTTTGCACCCCTGCTAACTGGGCAAGCGGCACTTTTTCAAGTGATGTTCCTCTTATATTTAGCAGGGGGAGAGCAATTGTCCCTCTTCACCCCTGTGCAGTGTCTTTTCTACTGGCTGTTGCTAGTGGTGTTCTGCATTTTTTTTTTCAGATTGTGAGCCCTTTTGGGACAGGGAGCCATCATCATCATCATCATTAGCCTGTAAACCGCTTTGTGAACTTTGCGTTGAAAAGTGGTATATAAATACTGTTGATTGATTGATTGATTGATTGATTGATTGATTGATTGATTGATTGAGCAGGGACTTGAAACCAGATCTTCCTATTTCTAGTCTATAAGCACTACCCATAGTGGAATTTGGCTGATATTCTGATTACAGTACTATTTTATTACACCACATTGCAATGACTAGAAAGGAGATGTTGATGCTTCTCTCACTCAGGATGGAATTCAGAATGCAGCCCCTGATAGTTAAGATACCTCTAGGCCATGAATAGGGGTGTGGGTTTTTTCTTTTTGTTAAAAATGCATAAAAACACAAAACACCACATTTTGATGTTTAAGATATTTCCAGAAATTAAAATAGATTACTTTTCCAATTAGAAATAATACTGTGGCTGCATCTGCTGACACTATACCACTTATATCACCTACTGGTATATTTTAAAAGCATTTAAAATTAATAAAAATGAGAACAGAATGAGAATGTAGAATGAAAACACAAAACACCGCCTTTGGGTTTTTTTTTAAATCTGAGTAAAAACACATAACACCGCAATTTGCTATTTTAATCAAGAAATTTTGGAAAAAATATCACCCCAAACCCCACATCCCTAGCCATGAAGCAAGTTGAAATTGGACATATGTATTTCAAAACAAAATTGTCCCTTTCAGACACTCCAAGAACATAAGTTGGGGCTTGGGGGTGGTGGAGCATTTCCTTTACTCATTCATGTGCACATTCATTGTGAAAGTCTGCATAGTCTCCCTGCACAAACAATTGTAGGAACTAGACTTGCCAGGTTTTCAAAATGACAATAAGGGACACACCGGTATCGGGATACTGCTTTCTATCCAACTACTCCATGGTTACCAGAACTAATATAAAAATTATGCAGTTAGCCATGGCGAGGCAGCAGCAAGCAGCAACAGCAGCAGAATTTTAGAATGGGATGTTTTAAGTCCCGTTCAACATTGATACAGGACATGGTTTTTAAATCTTAAATACGGGAAGTCCCTTATAAAAAGGGACGCCTGGAAAGTCTAGTTAGGAACCCAGAGGTGTGGTGTGGTGGAGAAAGGACAAGAATTCTCTCGTTCCTTCTTTAGCTAATGTTGTTGGATAATAAAGACCTCCCTCCTTTAATGTCACTGATATCATCAGGATCTGAACCTGATCCAGCTCTCAATGGATTTACTAAATAAATACTTTACGAACAAATCCTATCCAATTTTCCAGCCTTGATGTAGCCATCCCAATGGGATGTGTGTGTGTGTGCTACATTCTGTGGTGGTGCGGAAGTCAGGGAGGCCTCCTCAAGGTAAGGGAACATTTGTTTCCTTACCTTGTTGCTGCAATGTGGCTGCATCAGTGCTGGAAAGTTGGATAGGATTGGGCCTTCAGTGTTTCCTTCCTCATAATGGCTGACATGTTTTAGCTCCCACATACAACCTCATCGTTCTCCCTTTTTGAATTATGCATGGTAAAATGTACCTTGCATGGAAACCACAACTTGCACAGCAAGTGTATTGACATGCTTTTTTTATTATTATTATTTTGGCCCTACCAAACTGCGTGCCCTACTCGGTCCTATGCCTTGAGTCAGGCCAATCTAAGATTGAAACTCTAGCCTGGCTAAGAGCGACCAAGTTTTGGCTGAAAGTTTATTTTAATAATGATTCGAACAGCCTTCTCTATCAGTTTAGGAAGGATACCTTCTCCTCTGGCGGTGTTTGGGAATCCAAAATCAAACAGATAGGTATTGGGTTGGACCTATTGGGTGCAGTGCCCCAACTAGAGGCCTTTCGCATCGTCAAGCGAAGGTTCTTAGATATCCAATGCCAAGAGCTTTTGAGCTCGGCTAATAGAGCCTGCTCGCCTTCGAATTGGCAAATCCCCATTGTAGTAGGGAAAATCCCAAATTACTTGTCCTTGCTAACTGAACCGAATGAAAGAAGAGCTTTTTCGCTTGCCCATTGCAATGTTATACCATCTGCAGTCTTGTGGGGCAGGTTCAGAGGGATACTAAAAGGACCTGCCCTTGCTCTTTGGGGGTGATTGAATCTGTGGCCCACCTCCTCTTCCACTGCCCCCTTCACGCTGAGACCAGGAATAACCTACTAGCCCCAATTCTATCGAGGAGGCAACAGTTAGCGGAAGGGGAGTGGATAAAAATTATCCTGGCAACGTCAGACCCGGAACTGTTAAAGCAGGTAGCAGCCTTTCTAAATATCATTGTGCAGACTAACATTAGTCGTGAGTCTACTCCGGAGAGCTAATTTGCTTTAAATGATGTCTTGTGTGCATTGTTCTTGTATGTTATGTAAATACATTGTACCTCCCTGTTGTATGCCAATAAAGGTATTCTGAATCTGAATCTGACATGCTTTTTCAACCTGATGGTGTGATTCCATCAGGTCATGCGGTATTTTATTTCAAAGCAACTTGGCGAAGTCCACAGCTGCCTGATGGAGTAATTTCACTAGTGGATCAGCAGTTTCACTAACAATGCAGCACCTGTAATGGCTGTTGTTTTGACATCCTGGACAAAACCTAGGTGGGAAAAGCTTGGCTGTCTTCCAAATAATGACATCTTGCAAGAAACGGGATGATCAATCCCTGTTTAGCCTCATAGAAGAAAACGCATATCACAGCCTCCTGAATGTTTCTTGTGTAGGAAAGAGGGGGAGGGATCCTGTTGTTGGAGGTCTTTTCTGACAGGGTCTTTTTTGAAAGCCAGTGGTAGTTTGAAAGAGGAATTGCCATTTGTAACTTGTACACTCATACCACTTTAGCCTTTGGTCAACAGGTTTTGCAGGTTTCTACGGTATATAACTGACCAGAAGCAACAATGGGACGAAGTAATATGTGTGTTGTAGACCAAGGGAAGTGGTGCTTCTCACAAACTGCTGTGTGCTACTTCATGCAAACCTAAGTATATTTACTGAGAAGTGTGTACCAATAGATTCTGTGGGGTGTACTCTCTAGCCCAATCTTTTTTGCACCAGGACCCCTTTCCACATATGACAACCTGTCAGGGGCCCCCTAAGACCTAGTGCCGGATGTGATGTCATTAAGCAGGAAATGAAGTCATTGTTTTTAATAAATCACACTTTTTTGAAACTCCACATCCTTTTTAGAATGTTCTAACTGCTTTGTACCTAAGTGACATTTGAGTTTTGAGTTCAGTGAGTTCCAAATTCAGCACTGAGAACGTGACACATTACACAGGTCGCATTGTGGCTTCTCTAGGCCATGGCTGATTAAGGTGGTAAAGCCAAATTTTAGATAGTCTTCAGAATATTTATATTCCTAGTCCCCGTGTGGTGAGACTCATCTAGGCATGCACATGGAAGGCATTACATCCCTGCTCACACGCACATGCACACACCAAGACAAGCTCATAGCAAGGCCTCGTAGCCACAAGCCACAAGGCCTTCCTGCCACTTGAGGAAGTGGCAATTTCACGGGGAAGCCTCTTCCCTTGCCAAAATGAAACTTCCAAGACGGTAGTGCCCAGCTGTTTCAGATGGTTGCCCCCAACTTTTCGCAACCCCCTGAAAATTGGTTCACAACCCCTTTGGGGATCCTGGCCCCCTGGTTGGGAACCATTGCCCCAGTCAATGTCTCTCTGCAGCCTTGTTTTAGGGGAAAATAATCATGCGTGACAAATTAGAGCAAAGTGTCAAAAAAGCAAAAAAAAGGGAAGCGGAGGCATTCATTCTAGCATTCTCAGAAATGCACAGCCATTTGAATTTCTGGAGACAGGCTGAAACCATCCAAAGTGCTGACTAGTGTTACTGTTACAGGAGCAGGCGCTCATCTTTTGGTTGGATTGCTAAGAGTTCAACAATGGAAGCTCATGTTTGGGAATGTTTTTTCCCTGAAAAAACCGCAGTCTAACCGCAGGGGGTGATGGTGGTGGTGGGATATGTGTGTGTGTGTGTGCGCGTGTGTTTGAAATGTGAATGTTAGCAGGAAACAGCTGGGGGGTTCAGGCTGGAGTTCACTGGAACTATTACAGGGGATGCATACGTTGCTTTCAGGGAACCTAATGCAGGATTAATTAACGGGCTGTCTCTTGTAAGTGTGTTTGCTTCCACTATGCTCTGCTTTCCTGTTTGTAAATAAATAGCAACTCTGAACTGAAGTTTCAAAAGCATTTTGTGAAACGGCATAGGGATCCAAGAGTGTGTGTGTGTGTGTGTGTGTGTGTGTCTGTCTGTCTGTCTGTCTGTCTGTCTGTCAGAAACCCTTATGGGCTTGCACAGGATCCCCTGCATGTAAAGCAATCAGCACTTCTGATTTATTGATGGCTGCAGAGAAATGTGATCCCTGCATATCTTGGGTTTGTTCAAACACAGGAATGAGGTTGTGTGAAGAATAAGGTTGTTCAAATCAGTTGTCCAAGAGTTCATATCACAAGTGTTGTTCTGTATGGCAGGTGTGCCATTTGTGATAGGCTATAGACTGCGCTGAGAAGGGATTGTTAATTGAGATTTCTTGAGCAAAAAGATAATACTGTACAGCTGGGACACATCTACACAGCATGTATGAAGTGTGTGAGAAACGGGGTTAATTCTTACGGATGCAGAGAACTCTCATTGCAAGCCTGGGGATCCCACCACGGACCCTAACACAGAACTCCACCGAACTGCGTAATTCCTAACTCTCTCTGGCACATCCACTTTACAAAGCATGATGCTGCACTTCTGGGCTGCTTGGTTTTGATTTTCATGCTTCATAATTCATTTCAATATTTTATTAAATCAATTCCACTTAAGTGTTTTGATGGGATGCCAGCTCCATTCCTCCTGTAACTTCATTAATATCACATTGACCCTGAGAACAAAGTTTTCCAGCTCCTTGATTGCCAAAGATGATAATTGCCCTGGAACCATCCTGCATTGGTTTGGCAGAGATGGGTTGAATTGGCTGTACGTGAATGCCCATTCAAAGGACTCTACAGAGGGAGAATAAGAGAAGCATAGTAGACATTTCCGTGCACATAGTGGCTTTTCGAATGAAATCAGGTGCACCTGCCCAAATCGCTTTGTTTATAATAAAAGAGTTTAAGAATCTTTCCCTTCTCTGCATATGGACTCGGTAAAGGGAAGTTCATTTAAGTTTTCATTCATTTTTCTCCATTTGGGGAATTGATTTTGTTAAGGGCATGTCACTTTTATTCTCTTTAATAGTATAATCCTAACAGGACTGCTTGGTCAACGATACAGTGGTGCTGAAACAGTCGCCACTATATCCCAAGGGGGCAGAGAGGCAGCCAGAAGTCTCTTGGAGGCAAAGGAACATTACCAGTGATGTCATGCAGGGGGAATGTGGGGGAACTCAGTTCCGCTAGCTAAAATTAGGGCTGGCTCCGCCCACTTCACTCCCCCCTCCCCCCTCCCAATTTCTCTGCAAAGAGCTTTTCTTCTTGGTTGGCCGGCACTCAGAGGGTTAAAGGGAGCGACTCCGGATTCCTAGGGGGGCAAAGCCATTACTGTAATTCCTTTACCTTGTGTAGAGCCCCATCAGCCACTACAGGTCTACTCAGATCTGTGCCAGCTTAATCACTGTCAAAGAACTGAGAACCATTGTAGAGCTTTCAGGCCTGGGACACTGGATAGGATCCGGTGGCATCCTCTGCCGCCATTCCCTCTCCTTCTGGGGCCCGAACTGCCCTTCTCTCCACCCTCCCCTGCAGTATGGGTAGGGCAATCACAGGGGGCCTCCTCAAAGTAATGCAGTATTATAGCTGCATCAACGCTGGAAAGTTGGTTAGAATTGGGCTTTTACTGACTTACAAAGTTATTATCCCCATTGGACGTTTGGCATAAGGCAGTGGTTCCCAACCTTTACACGAAGGTTGAGAACGCTGTAAGTCTTTCTGGGGTGGTGGTGGTTTGGCAACGACAGCCCTGCTGTGAGAGTGCCATTGTCACCACAACAGGTGTTTTAAAGGTAACTGGGGGTAGTGCGGCCACTTGGAGGGGGTGGGGGAGTGGCGATCCCCTCTGCAGTCCTCCCCGCTACGATGACACCCCACTTCTGGGTTTGCAAGTGGGGTGTGATTGCAGCACAGAGCTGTTCGTTGCAGCGGGGATTGCTGCTCCCCCATCTTCGCCGGATGTACCTTTAAAACATCTGCTGTGGCAGTGGTGGCAGTGCGCAGGCAGCAGGGCTGTGGCCGCCATCACCCCTGCAGGCACTCCCCTTAAGGGGGAAACACCAATTTCCGGTGTCCCTGAGGGGTTGCAACCCCCAGGTTGGGAACCACTAATAAGGTAAGTAGATGCCTGAAGCTACAACCCTGTACTCACTTACTGGAGAGTAAGCCTGATGGAATAAAATGGAACTTACTTTGAAGTCAATAGGATGGCACTGTAACTGAAGCAGCTAAGGCTCCAATCCCAAGTATACTTACATAGGAGCATGCTCCATTGAAAAATGGGATTCAGGCAGTGGTGTCATCCAAATGATTTAGGAACAGGTACTCACTTTTGATTGGCACTTGTTGGGGTCCGCCCACCGGAAGTGAGGTCATAGCCGGAAGTGATGTCATGATGGTTGCCATGGATGTGATCAGGTTTGTAATAACTTCAGCTGGTGGTTAGTGTTGATTTAACTTCTATTGCTTTGCTTTCTTGAGATGTGTATATACATATTTTGCTTCAACTGTTCCCTGGTTAAATAGCAGGGGCCAGCTTCGAGTGGGCGGGGCCAGCTCAACTTCTAGGAACCGGTACTCGCGTAGTGGTGCGTAGTGGGTGCATGACATCACTGGATTCAGGTATAGGACTGTGCTGTAGGTATAGGTATATTAGGTATAGGATGCATCAGGTATAAGATGCAGCTGTATTTTAAGGGCAGCAGGGATGTTTTGGAAGCACCTCTACTATGTCCAGTCCCTTTTTCTGCCTGGACTGAGTTGTGAAAAGGCAGCGCTGCAAGTTCCAGTGTACAGTACTGCACTGTAAGTAACACATAAAGCAAATACATGTAGGTTTGATAAGTAAGACATGTCTGCATATATTTTCCATTGTTCTCAGAGCTATCACATCAAGCAAGCAAGCAGGGGAAACCTCTTTAATTTCCGGTGTTTTACACTTCTAATGGTTACAAAAAGAGATGTAGTTCTAGCAGCCCAGTCCTAACTCCATTCCCCTGGAAGAAGCCCAAATCCAAATTCACATGTCAAGTCATGTGAATGGGTGTGCAAAACAGATGCATTGATTGAGGTATGAGGTAATGGCATTATTTTAGCATCGTGTTAAAGAGAGGGCCACCTCTCCAGGCATTTGCATTGCTTAATGCTTGCATAAAGAACAGCAGTGGTCTTTGATGGCTGGTGGCTACTAGCTAATGGGGTACATCACTTTGCTTCTTGGGTGGGAGCCAAAGGAAACAGGCAGTTTGGAATAGAATGAGCAAAAGAGAGAGGGAAGTCTAGAGCAGTGGTTCTCAAACTTTGTAGCACTGGGGCCCATTTTTTAGAATTATAATCTGTCCAGGACCCACCAGAAGTGATGTCATGGCCTGACGTGCTGTCTTTGTGATGCCAGAGCCTGCTGCTTTCCTAAATTGGGTTATTTCGCAGCCATTTTCCAACAGCAAAATGAATCAGAAAGAGAAAAAGCCAATTTACAACCTTGACACAAGCAAAACAACCACGCAGCCCTCCCACTTTCCAGTATCTCATCTTCTCATATTTTTCAATATGGCTGCTCTAAGTGCTTCGCGACCCACCTGAAATTGACTCACGACCCAGTGGTGGGTCCCAACCCACAGTTTGGGAACTATTGGTCTAGAGTCTTGCCTGCAACCAGCCAGAGGCGGATCTAAGGGGGGCAAAGCTCTAAGTTTTGCAAGAAGCCTCACCTTGCAGTGGAAATCACTCCTCTCCTGCACTGTTCTAGCCAATCCTCACAGGGAACAGCAACATCTTGGCATTGCTTACTGGCTATAGCAGCAAGGGAGAGGAGGGATTTACATGACAGGGTAAGGCTTCTTGCAAAACTTAGAGATTTGCCCCCCCCCTTAGATCCACCTCTGCAACCAGCAGGCAACTGGGAGCCCTTTCTTTCAGGGGGGCCCTGTTGTAGTGGCACCTCACCATGAGAGGATGAGACAGCTGCTTGCACTCCCCCCCAAATTGTGCCTGATCTCATGAGAATCAAGCAGGATCTTGCAGGAACTTGGCCTGGTCAATGTGGCAGCGCCCGGGAGAGCTGGTAAGGCTGCTGCCGACAGGGTCTCCAAGAGGAATTGTACCAGGGAAAACAAAATTCCTTTTGTGCCCCTTCCCAAAATGGGAGGGGAGGGGAGAAACAGGGTGAGGGGAGGGCGGTGACAAGGATGGGTGGAAAGGGAGAGGGGAAGGGATGAAATGGGGTGGGGAAAGGGTGGCCATAGCCGGAAAAATCTCTAGAGTTTCCCTGATGGCCTGGCCTCCATCTTTTGCTCGACATGAGTGCAGCTGAGATCCCAAGAAATTTCTGCATATCTAAACGTACTTCTGCAGCAGCTGTAGTCCTGCAGCTGTGTCCCTGAGCTCCTTCGTGGTAAAAGGATTCTCAAGGCCATGAGCTACTGTAGCCGGCCAGTTTCTGTAGCCTCCCAGATCTGACACTGTGTTAAGCAATGCCATGAATGCATTCCTCAGCCCTGTACAAAGGGCTTGCCGCTGCTTCCATGATGTGCCCACAATAGCACCCCCCAGTATCCCGCACCTGTCGCACGTCCAGGTGAGACTGGAAAATGTACGATTCCAGGAAATGTCTTTGGCTCCCAGGACACCTTTTCGATGCCAGGCTTGGCTGCAATTTACCCTCTGTGCCCGCCTCTCTCAAACCCTGGACGGGGACATCCTGCAGCACCCCTTTGAGTTTGCCTCAGAGCCCAAGGGCGCTGCACACAGACTTTTGCCGCACACAGCTTGGGACCCACTGGTGAATAAGATGGTAGCCTTGGAGAGCTGGAATCAAATATAAGAGGCTTACAAACACAAGATTTTATGCACATCTACTGGTAAGTAAGAGCCCAATCCTGAGCTCTTCAGTGCTTTGGTGGTACTTTCTGGGGAGACCAGCTGGCGCTCCTCCACCAATGGCATGTGGTAATCCTTCTCAGGGTGGGGGGAGGCGGGAAGTGGGCAGAATGGGGCAGAGGGAGAGGAGGATCAGGCCTGGGAAGGGGGCAAGGACAGCAGCAGCTTCTGCCGCCTAATCCTAACCCCCTCCTAGTCCGGGCAAACCTCCATGGGATGCCTTGACTGTGCTTGCTCAATAGCGGAGAAGAAGACGCATTGGTGCAACAGCAATGTTACCTGGGGTAAGGAAGCGAATGTTCCCTTACCCCAAGGAGACTACTGGTGGTGTCCCGGCATCCTTTGGATCCAATGGCCACCATTTTGGCATTGCTGGAGCTGTGGGCACCAAGGAAGTCAGGATCAGGCTGTAAGTCTCGGGGCGCAATCCTAAACAGCGTTGGATTGGAAAGGCCAGCCAGCCAGCACCAAAGCCAGTGCTGCTTAGGCGAGGCTGGAGCCTCCCAACTCCAATTGCACGTACACTCCCTTATCGTTGGGGAGGCTCCAGCCTCCCCAATGTGCTCCTCAGATCCACACCTGCTAAACGGCCTCCGAAGTGGGTATAGGATTTGGCAATATGGCCGAATCCTGGACCTGCCCACGTCCCGTCCCCAACCTGCCTCCCCCCCCCGCCAATCCCTGTCCTGAAACAGGATGGAGCCTCCCTTGCGCCGACCAGCTTCGGTCGGCACAAGGGAGGCTCCCCATCCGTGCTCTCAAGCCGACGCTACTTGTGGTGTTGGCCTGAGAGCTGTAGCGCCCCCGTGTCAGCACTATGTCCGTCACATCAATGCTATGACGTACCGTCGACGTGACGGAACAGGTAGGATTGCTCTGTCCCTGTGTTCAATGACGCTTAGCTTACTCCTGGGAACGCATGTATAGGATTGCAACCTTAATTTTCACAGAAGTGGTACTAACGGGTAGTATTAAAATATCAGCATGTCCCTTGCACTAATCTGGGAGACAATTGTCAACGATATTAAATTAATTGTTATGCATTAGAGATAAATTCTTACTGCAGATATGGCAGTAAGGTGAAATTACAGAACTGTCCCTGTTTGCTTTTGTCAAGTTCTTTTCCCTTTGACTCCTGGGTTTCAAGGACCAAGCTTCGGAACGACCGATTTCCCCCAGTCAAAGAATCAATGAACAACAGTATTGTCTGAGTCTCCTACTGATTACTCATAAGCCAGTAGAAAATTGTCCTATGACAAAATGCTTCTCAGGCAACACCCAGATGAACTAGACTAAACAGGAGCAACTGTTTAAACATTAGCCATTGATGATGTTATAAACAGCAGCATGCCCAGAATTGCGTGCCAGCAGCCTCTGGGCCAAACATGAACGGGAGCAAGAATGTAGCTATCTGGAACACAGATATGCCTCTGTCCACATGATATGGGCTGGTGGTCCATTATATTCAATATGAACCAAGTTACTGTAAAACGAATCTGTAAATGGATCCTAGGGTTGCTAGAGCTATGAAAAGGAATAATAGAACTAGATACAGCTGAAGCCTTCCTCAGACCTTCCCAATGGATGTATTCACTAAACAGGAGAAGGGGATACCAGATCATGCCTGCCAGCCCTGCCTGCTTCTTCCATTCACTTGGGTGAAAGTCTGATAGGGATGCCTGAGTACAAACAATTGTACAGATGCAGGCGGTCCCTGCAATCAAGGCTCCAAAGCACACAAACATTATATGATTGTACAGCACACGCACCCAAACACGAGAAGGTAAAGGGCTGGGCTCAGCAGACACAATGGGAGGTTAAGGGTGCAATCCTAACCAACTTTTCAGCACTGACATAGCTGTTCCAGTGGGACATGGGCTGCATCCTGCAGTGGAGAAGTAGTCACGGAGGCCTCTTCAAGGTAAGGGAGTGTTTGTTTCCTTAACTTGGAGCTGCATTGCCCTTACCCCGGTGCTGGAAAGTTGCTTGGGATTGTGCCCTACATTCAACTGAACTCAATAGGGATTATTTCTTAGGCTTGCTAGAATTGTTCTTCATTAGTGCATTTGCTGCCGGCATTTTTCTTGCTAACTTCCTTCTAGTGAAGATGTTTTGGGATCCATACCCTTTCATAGATTTTTGTTTTGTGCAAAACCTCGTGTTTCTATGCTTAACAGGTATCTGTCAGTGTTTGCCACTTTGAGAAGTGCACGGGTGGTGTGTAGTGGTTCTGCTGTTGGATGTAGTCCAGGAAGGTCCAGGTTCAAATCCCTGCTCAGCCATGAAGCTTTCTGGGTGACCTTGGGCCAGTCACCATTCCTCAGCCTAACCTACCTTATAGGGTTGTGGTTGGACAAAAGGAGGTAAGGAACCATATACACCAGGAAGGGTAGTGTAAAAATGTGAAAAATACATAAAGTCAAAAGACAAGGTAAAAATATTCCCTGTTTGTCTGTCGCATCTGCCAAGTGTGATTCTGCCCCTGCAATGGACTGGCATGTTGTAGGGAGGAAGCTCCTTTCTCTTCCCTCGTCTTCCTGTCTTTCACTTAGCCTTAGGTGCAACCACCTTTCTCATCTGCAGATAAGGAAGGGGGAGTGGCTTTGAGAAAGGAGGGCTGGATCCTCTCTCTTGTTCCAAGGGTGGTATACCCTGGGACCAAAGGTCCAGTTCAGCTTCAAAGTGTGACATTCAGAAAACCATGGATGAGACTGAGGGCACAATCCTAACCTGAAGTTAGGCCAGCAGAGTTAAGCCAGCAAAGTTAGGTTGGCACAAGGGACACTGTAAAGTGCGTTTGGACCACTCTCAGAGTTAGGGAGGATGGCGCATGTCTGTTTGCTGGGCTCTGTGTATCCAAGAGTGGTCCAAACATACGTTACGGTGTCCCTTGTGCTGGCCAAACTTTGCTGGCCTAACTGTGCCGGCCGAACTCCAGGTTAGGATTGTGCTATGAAAATTGCCAACCAATAACAACAACAATAACAATATAATGCACGCTACACAGAATACAGTCATTGACTGGTACTGAGTAATTGATCCCAGTCTGAGCCTGAGACCTGAATCAACTACATATTGGCGCAATATGTGTGAGGTACCTAAAAGTGCTGGTTTTTGCAGATCAGATGGTATTTTTTCAGTAAGATGTATCCAGTGCTGTCATCCAAATGATTTAGGAACAGGTACTCACTTTTGATTGGCACTTGTTGGGGTCCGCCCACCGGAAGTGATGTCATAAGCCAGAAGTGATGTCATGGCAGGAAGTGAGGTCATAGCCGGAAGTGATGTCATGACAGGAAGTGAGGTCATAGCTGGAAGTGATGTCATGATTGTTGCCATGGATGTGATCAGGTTTGTAATAACTTCAGCTGGTGGTTAGTGTTGATTTAACTTCTATTGCTTTGCTTTCTAGAGATGTGTATAGACATATTTGGCTTCAACTGTTCCCTGGTTAAATAGCAGGCTAGACTGTATTAGATTGTGAGCCCTTTTGGGACAGGGAGACATTTAACTTGAATGTTAAATGCAAGGAGCCGGCAAGGAGCAAGAGGCGGAATGGGCGCCCACCGGGCTGCGCGACCACGTGGGCGCCCGACCGAGCGCCGGGCTGGCCGGCAAGGAGCAGGAGGGGGAATGGGCGACCAAAAAAAGACCATGTGGGGGCTGGGGCTGGGGGGAGGCTGCAGGAGGAACCGGGAAGCTGGATCTGTATGGCTGGAGGGAGCGGGAGCCCCAGGCAGCCTACCTTCTCACGCTTGCTGCCTTATTCCCGGGTCTCCCTCGCTGCTGCTGCTGCCCCTGCTGCTGCTGCTGCTGCCTCCAGTCCTCTCACTCTGCTGCTGCTGCTGCTGCCGCCACCACCACGCTACCTGCCTGCCTGCCTCCTCACAGAAAGTGCAGGCAATGGCTGCGGGCATGCAGTATGCATACGCAGCTGCTGAGCCAACCAGCCGACAGGGCCAGCTTCAAGTGGGCGAGGCCAGCTCAACTTCTAGGAACCGGTACTTACGTAGTGGTGCGTAGTGGGTGCATGACATCACTGGGTGTCATCATCATCATCATCATCATCATCATCATCAATAATGATAATGATAATGATAATGATAATGATAATAATAATAATATTTCAGTAAGCTGCATCATCATCATCATCATCATCATCATGGTTTATATTCTGCTGTATCCCATGGACCATAGCAACCAGCAGGTTTACTAAATGTTAATAGTTCTATCCTCAAGGTATTTCCAAGGCAAGGCAATTCACACAGAAAGATAATATATGCCCCTTTGAGAGTAAACCCCATTGAAACCAGTGGGACTTTTTTTCCTGTATAAACAGAAAAAGCCATTAATACAGCAGTGGGAGGTCTCACCTGGCCGTGAGAATCAACTTATAATCTCTTCTGCTTGTAGCCTCAGGACCGGATTTATGTGCAACATTCGTTAGTAATCATTATGCACTGGCGTGGGAGGCTTCTTGCCTTGCCTTGGCCTCTGGCTGCATCAGCGTTTTGATGCCACCAGTTCAGATGCAACTGTATTGCCCAATGCTATGCAAAACGACAGCATTTTAAAACTGCGTGAACTCATTTCCTACATCCCTGCATAAGAAAATTCAGGGGTTTTGCTCTGCCACCAAAATGGGGTGGTGGGGCCGTGAAAAAGGTCAACAACAAAATTAACAGCTGAGCGGGAGGAGAGAGAAACAGTCGTGGAAGTAGCCTAACTATTCTGACAATAGAATAGCTGCTGTTTATTATTATGAACTTGTTGCTGTTTATTATTCTGGAGGCAGCCCTCCTGCAAGGCAGTGTGAGGGGCTGCCTCTGGTGACAGGTTTGGGATGCCCAATAAAGGTGGGGGAGACAGGCCAAACTCAGCCATGGGCACAACCTACTGGGAAATTATCTTGTGTAAACCCTGTTGAAATGTGGCTTGAGTAAACTGACTTTGTGGCTGGTGCCCCATGCTGATAGTGCTTGTGGTGGTGGGGCCACTGGTGGGGAAGTGCTATCTAGATTTTCTACCTGAAAACGTTTTGGACCACATTATGATTATTGTTATAATTATTTTAACTATTACTATTATTTTAACTATTACAGTTAATGAATTCTGATTTTTTTAAAAATAATTCATTAATAAACTTGCAGCCCAATCCTAACTACATCCCCGCTGTCAATGCAGCCTTACAATACAATGCAAACCTTTATTAGGCATATATAGATTAATTAATACATAACAATACTATATAAAACAATAAGCCTAAAATATCATTCCAATATAGAAAGCGGGGGAAACAGACAGATGATCAATCTCTTTACAATCACAACTCCTTAATGCTAGATAACTGTTTGGAGCGTTTCAAAAAAATGCAGCCTTACCAAAGGAGCACACACGGTATCTTGGGGGGGGGAGGCCCAGAGGCTTCCTCTGCTTCCCCAATAGGTCTACTTAGACCTGCACCAGCTGTTTGCTGTTTGGCTGGCACAACTCTGAGTAGAGCTGGGAAGGCAGATCAGGGTCAGGAAGGGGGATTGGATATCGGAGTAGCCACTGCCACTCACACCTTCCCATTCTCGACATATCCCCAATCCACTCCAGTCTCTGCCTTGTTCTTCTTCCTCCCTGCCCCATTCTGCCCTCCCCCTGCGCCAACTTACCAGCTCCAGGGCATCTTTGAAGGCCACTGTTATGTGGTGGTTGCTGCTTGCCATTTATGGCAGTGGCCCACTTCCACATGACCGTGTGTCATGTTTTGTGATGCTGGGCAGGCCACTGGGCCACTGGAATGCAGGTTCTAATGGAACAGCAGCCTGTTAGGATTGGGCCCTGAGTTGTTTATCCAGCAGCATCCATGAACAAAGTGCTTGGCAGGGTCACACACAAGAAAAAAGAAGCCAGGACACTGCTCTGAAGGGCTCACAATTTAGACTTCAGGCATGATTGAGATAGAGGAAGGAGGGAGAGAAGGAAGGAAGGAGAGAGGCTGAGGGATGAATGTGAGTAAATATAGGGCAATATGCTTGGGCTTTGCTTCAGCTGAGGATGAAAGGAATGTTATTATAGACTTTGCTGTTGTTGCAGACAGTAGAGAATAAACTGCTGTCCGGGCACTTCCCAAAATCGCATCCATTTCTGACTTCACAAAACAGGAATGCTTGTTGTAGGTGTTCTTTACAAGCAGTGCGCTGCTCCCACCTTTGTGTTTTGGAGAGGCATGAATAATATATACACAACTGTCTCCATTCAGGAGCACTCAGCAGACTCCCAAGAGAGGGTGGGGGAGGGAAGGGGAAAAGGACGAGAGGAAATCCTACTGGTGTGCTGCTGGGACTGAAGTGTCGGCTCATCAGAGAGAGGGGGGGGGTGCCCCGCTATTGCAAAGATATTGGTTGAGATTCACGTGTGTGCCATTTATTACCATTTATTGTAACAGCTCTTGGATGTGTTTGCAAGCTCCGGTAACACTGATGACTATTTACTTTGGAGTTGTTACAGAGGCAGCTGTTCCCATGCCACCCTGCCAAGTCTATCATCGCTCAGGAGTGTGGGAGCTGCGTTAATTAAGGCCACTCCCAGCTGGCACTATAAAGGGGAAAAGTCATTGCAGCCTTTTGGTTTCTTAATATCATGCTGTACTTTCCCTTTTGCCGACTGCAAACAGCTGGCCGTCCAGTCTAATGGGCTTAACAGGATACAGAGACCTGCCCACTTTGGTGACTCCTTCGTGCATCTAACTCAGGGGCTTCCAAACTTTTCAGGATGAGGTCTACATTGTGTTTTTTACACATTTTTGGTGGCCAAAATAAAAATAAAAATCAGTTTTATAAATGAATGAATGAAATTTAAAAGAATAAAAACGTTTTACTTGGATCTTTTTTGTAACCCTCGTGATATGATTCAGAACAAAAGAGAAAAGTGACAATTACAGAGAAACAATGCTGTGCTTTAACTCAGAAATGATGAGTCAAACCTCAAGCATTTGCAAAAATGTACTGGAGTGGGAGTGCTATGACTGCGGGTGGAGGTTTGTCTGCATCCTTCATTGTAGCAGTGGGATGGGGGCAGGAGTGGGATGCTTGGGGTATTTTCTTGCTCTCCATTGATTTCTCAGGATGTATTGAGATCTACACTAGCCCCAATGCTGATAAAGCATTATAGAATAGAATAGAATTTATTGTCCATACATACATTATGTCAATGTTTGGGGCCTATCCTGAAAGGGGGTTATGACATGGCAGTTGCCAGGTCCTCCCTGCCTTCCCCACATCCCGGCCCCATTTGTGGGCTTCTTCCAACCAAAGGTGCATCAGTGAGCAAGG
Organism: Lerista edwardsae; assembly: GCA_029204185.1. NCBI lineage: Eukaryota > Metazoa > Chordata > Lepidosauria > Squamata > Scincidae > Lerista > Lerista edwardsae. Next base: position 326,085 of record JAJKFI010000155.1, on the reverse strand, counting down.
GGCTTCCATTGGTGTGGCTGGCATTCAAAGGCATGTCCTATGCTATTCAGAACAATAGTTTAAATCAGTGGTTCCCAAACTGTAAGCCATAGCTCCCCAAGGAACCATGGAAACCAGTCAAGGGACCACAGAATCCTTGCAAAAAACTCACCATGTTCTACAAAGTATAGGATTGTAACCCTAATGGGGAACCACAGCCAATGGCCCAGTAAGTCAAGGGAGCCACCAGTCAAAAGTTTGGGAACCCCTGGATTAAAGTATGGTCTTGTGCTGCACAGGCCAGAGTGAAAGACAATCTGTTCTACTCCTGGATTCTCCTGGTTACAGCAATTTGGACCCCTCTTTGCAGAACTTCTTTTGCTAATGTGAATTAGGTATGTGACTTAGGAATGTGAATTCTTAAGGCAGTTATTCTAGAATTACAGTTGGGCAGCAGTGCCCTTGGGGGGGGGAGCACTAGGTATCGTAAAGCCCCTCACCTTGTAAAACGCTCCTCCCCCTCGCCACTGTATGCATTCCAGGCAGCGGAAGCAACGAGGAGGAGACACCTTTGCATCACTTCTGCCGCCCAGAATGGCTACGACAGCGAGGGGGAGGAGCGGTTTACCCAGCAAGGTCAGGCACTGTTGAGAACTAGTGCCCTGCCCACCTCTAAGGCAGCTACTGCGGCTGGGTTAAAAGACTCAATCGTAACAGGCCACATTCAGCTGCAAGGCTGCAATTCTGCTTTTAAACCCACAGAGCTGAAAAGCAAGGGCTAGAGGGACGGCACTCTTTGACCTCTAACAATTGTACAGAGCATTTTGGCTGGTACAGCTTGTCCTGTAGGGGAGAGAAAAGCTGCATCAGCCAATACTCACTCTTTGACCCAACCATGAAAGGCAAAGGAGTCCACTCTGGTCACCTTACTGAACATACACAAGGGACAGTCTCACAGTGGTAAAATACGCGGATCTAGTTTAAACCTGTCCCTAGTCAGCATCATTTGTGGTAATCTCTGAAAGTGAAAAAAGGAGATTATCCAGCTAGGGGCTTGCATCCAAGTACGGCTGCTAATTATGCAGTTAAGGCCCTCGGTGACAAGAAGGAGGCCTGGCTGAAATGCTCTCTTCTTTTTCTTCACTTCTAAATCTGTTCTGTGAGCTGCTCAAGCGTGTTTAGTAGCCCTGTCTGTGGCATTTGCCTGGCCGTCATGGTGATGGGGAGGAGAGACTGCTCTGGGCAAAAACCTGTCTGAAGTTCTACAACTGTCCCAAGTAGCCCTGATACCATTCAAAAATCCATACTATTTTGGATTTATGCAGTGATGTCATGCAGGGGGAACGCGGGGGAACTCAGTTCCACTAGTTAAAATTAGGGCTGACTCCGCCCACTTCACTCTCCCTCCTCCCCCCTCCCAATTCCTCTGCAAAGAGCTTTTCTTCTTGGTTGGCCGGCACTCAGAGGGTTAAAGGGAGCGACTCTGGATTCCTAGGGGGGCGATATGCAACCCAGTCCTAGAATTGAAGCATGTAGGGGCAGCAGCACCTGGGGGGGGGGGCAGGCCTAGGCATGCTCACTTGGGAGTGGCCACACCACTGAATTCAGTACAACTTTTTTTTCCTGAATAAGCATGTGTAGAACTGAATTGTAGAACATCCTATTCCTGGCAGGGGCGTAGCTAACGAAGGGCGGGGGGGTGCAATTGCACATGCAACAAGCTTTAGGGGGGCAACAAGCAGAGATTGACAGTAGAGGCCCAAACTGTGAAAACCTTGGTAATTATGAAATAATACCATCGTGTTATATATCATTGGAAAGGTAATTCAATGCTCAATGCAAAGAAACAAGCTGCATTGGAATAGCTATCAAACATTATGGCCAAAAAAACCCAAGAAAATGAAAATACAACTGTGATATTGTGACATCACTTCAGGGGCATCATTTTGCCCTCTAAACCAGGCTACCTTTGCTATGCCTGTGATCCCTGTTAGGATCCAATCCCCAAGACCTCCTGGCACGTTGGTCAGCATACTGCCCCTTTAAATTTTTTTTGTAATTTTGCTTGAGGGGCAGGACCCTGGCAATCTCAACAGGGCCTGCTGGGGAATATCAACTCAGTGATGATTTGCTCGATGAGCTTCCAGGCTGCCCAGAACAGGATGTTGCCCTGCAAGTAAAAAAGGTTAAGCAAACCATGCTATGTTCCCCCACTGCCTGGTTCTGTGGATTGTGTCTTATGATATGGGTATAGTAGTAGTATGAGATAATTGAGACCTATACAGTGTATTTTGGCCTCGTGGTATGGGAGCAGATCACCAAGACTGAGTAGAATCCCATAGAGGTAGAATAACTGGAGAGGACATCCCTGTAGAATTAATACGAGCCAAATGAAGCCAGGGGGCGGGCTTAGTAGCCATGTTAGTTGACTCAAAACAATCCTTATTCCAAGCATTTCAGATTGCTTTGCTCGTACTGTTTAGGACTGAATAGTTTATTCCTGAAATAAAAACGTACGAAAATAAAAACGTGTGATCGTGTAGAAACATTACTGGTAACCGTATTATGATTTAATATGCAATTACAAGGTTTAATTCCGCATAATTATATTACTGAACATACCGGACGAAATGCTACTTGCTGTCTATTTAAACTCGGATTGCACTGTTTTGACAGACTTATTTTTTGAAATCTACACAACCAAAAATAAAACGGCCATGCCCCATAAAAAAAAGTCTGTTAATGTTCAGAATTTCATAAGTATTACAGTAGGAAAATTACATTAAAATCTCTTCATAACACAAGTAGTTGTCAATATGAGAGTAGTTCTTTTTTACTTCTAGACTATTAAGAGTATTTTTTTAAACTTCTACACTCACCACCACCCCAAAAAACAAATTCTGTTAATGTTCAGAATTTCGAAAATATTACAGTAGAAAATGGAAGGCGGGAAAAAAGTGTAAACAGGAAGGGGGGAAAAAGGAGGGGGGAAATATATTTTTCTCTCTCCTTCTAGACCATTAACAGTGGGTGTCAGAAAATGATGAATAAGACTGCTAGGAACAACAAGAAATTACACAGCTTCAAAAATAAAGCATTCACTGTTTCCGTGAACGGTTGTTTTATTGAACCGATGTAATGTGAATACATGAATCTTTCCGTGGAAATTAAATCCCATTTTTCGTACAGCGATTCGCACACCCGTATGCAGAACACGCAGGCATGCTTAAAAAGGTTGATATTAACTTTTACACGCGTGCAGGGAGATTTTATTTGTGAATTCGCGGCAATCCTCCTTCTTGGCGGGAAAGATCTGAGTCAGACATATTTGTTGACCCATGGCTTCAAGAAAATGATGTCATGTCAAATCCTGTTATCTAACCTTCTTGTAGAATCCACACATAATGTGCTATTAGAATTTTAGTGTGTCTAGTTAGCAGGAACCATTTGGAGAATGTGGTGTCAATCTCTCTAATTACCTCCCTGCCATTTATTTGCTGTGGGTAGATTGAAGAACTTTAGCATCATGCTGCTGTGTCACTAGTCTTTTTCCCTGTTGCTCTGAGCAAGGGCCCCCCATCTCTGATGGAATCACCAGCCCACTCTGGTACTGAACCTGAATGGAAAAGAAAGGAATTATTTTTGGAAGGGAACATAGCTTGGTAGCAGGGAAAGCTCCAGAAGGGTAGTTACTAGTCAGTGTCGACAAGTCTGACTGAGGGTCCAATCCTATGCATGTCTACTCAGATGTTAAGCACTATTATAGTCAGTGGGGCTTACTCCTAGGTAAGTGTGCATAAAATTGCAGCCTTAAGATGCCTCTGCCCTTGTTCACCTATTTATCTTACCCTAGCACAGTATTCTTCAGCCTTGTTGTTGTGGCCCCAATGGGGTGCAAAGTTGTGGGGCTGTGGCAACTTACAGGAATGAAAAAGGTTGAAGACAACTGGACTAGAACATCGCCAGATAAAGGAAGAGGCATCTAATGTACCCTTCCAGGTACCAGGAATTTATGTACCGGTCCTGCTCAGGGTCTTAGCAATTGTGCTTAAACAGCTTTAATTCAGGCCAGGCTTCATTCTTTTTCAAATAAGAATATTTGGTTACAGTGAATAGTGCTGGGAGGGCATAACTAGGGCAGGGAATGGATGGATGGGATCCCAGGAGGGGGACAGGACCAATGATAGGTCTCCATTATTTATTTATTTATTTATTTATTTATTTATTTATTTATTTATTTA
>JAJKFI010000155.1:293726-321855 GCA_029204185.1 Lerista edwardsae | reverse complement strand
TTATTTATTTATTTATTTATTTATTTATTTATTTATTTATTTATTTATTTGGGTAGTGGCATGAAAAAGGTTGAAGACCACTGGCCTAGCACATCTATCCAAGAACCCCCCAACCCCTTGTCTGTTTTGCTTAGACTTATCCTTGCATAGTCTTCCCTCTGCCTATTGCTAAAAGCAGATGGCTTTTTCTTTCCTTCTAAGAATGGACCAGGTACAGGACTGCCAAATCTGTGAAAGCAGCTGACTTTGGGCAACTCAAGGGATAGGAAGGATTTTCCAAAATGCAACATCCTCAGCCCAGTTGAGATGCCAGAGAATGAATGGTGTGCTTTTTTTTTTTGGCCTGGAAAGCCAAATCTTTTCAAATCTGCTGTGTTTTTTGGCGGTGAAGGTAGAGAGGTAGCAACAACAATTGCATAGTTCTATTCTCAGAGCTGGCTCAGGACAGCCTGAAGCCTGAGGGGTCATACCAAGTACTGCCCCCCCCCTGTGCCTGATGATGTGCTAGCCTCTGCTGCTCCTGATCTTCCTTGTCCTAGCTCAGCCTTCCCTTCCCCTCTGTATTTCCTCTTCTGTTTCCAATCCAGGGGTGGAGAAGGAGCAGCGGTGGGAGGTGGGCAAACTGAGATGGGTGCCACTCGCCATCTGCTGCCTGAAGCACTGCTTCACCCTGACTGTTCTTGTTTCACTCCTGATCCTAGAACATTAAAGGAATGCCCCGGTATCTGCTGGGGTTCTGTTCCAGACCCCACCATGGATACCTGAAACCATGGATACTGGGGAAGCCTTTTTAAAGGTAGGGGAACATCAGTGGTTTTGCGGCAATAAGGTTAAAAAAAGAGATTTGTTTAATGTTCCCCTATCCCCAGTGTGGTGGCGCTGCGGGTTAAACCGCTGCTGCTGGGCTTTCTGACCGGAAGGTTGGAGTTCGAGACCATGCAACGGAGTGAGCTCCTGTTGCTTGTCCCAGCTTCTGCCAACTTAGCAGTTCAAAAGTATGTAAAAATGCAAGTAGATAAATAGGTACCACTTCGGTGGGAAGGTAATGGCGTTCCATGCACTACGGCATATGTATTGTCATGCTGGCCACATGACCACGGAAGTTTGTCCTCAGACAAATGCCGGCTCCACAGGCCTAGAAACGGACATGTGCACCGCCCCCTACAGTCGGTCACAACTAGACCATTTGGTTGTGGGGAAACCTTTACCTTTATCTTTTTAATAGGTGTCCCAGGATCCATGGTATCTGTGGATACCGAATCAGTCGGTACTGGGTGACTGATAGCTGGTAGTTGAAAGGGATCTTGGTGGTCATGTAGTCCAATCCCAGCTCAGTACAGACAACTGCTACAGGATCCCTAGTGGAGGGCCATTCATCCTCTGCTTAAAAACTTCCAAGAGAGAGCCCCTTACTATATGAGGCAGACTCTTCTGCGGAGGGACAACTCTTAGTATAGTTAAGAAATTCTTCCTTGTGTCTAAAGTCTACTTCCCTGCTGTTTCAACCTGATGTCCAGTCCTACTTGCATGAGCTACAGAGAACAAGTCCTTTCCAACCTAGTTCTGTGTGACAGCCCTTCTGTTACTTGAAGATTGCTGTTGCATCTCCCCTCTTCTCCATGCTGAACATACCAAGCTCTTGGAAGCATTCCTCATCAGGCTTGGTTTCCAGATCCTTCATCATCTTTGTTGCCCTATTCTGAACACGTTCCAGCTAAGCAATGTTCTTAAAATGTAGTGTCCCAAATTGAAGCAGTATTCCAAGTGAGGTCTGAGTAGTGCAGAAGAGAGTGGAACTATTGTTCCATTATAATCTAGTCTCTGTTAATGCAGGTCACTATTGCATTTGCTTTTTTGCAGCTGCATTACGCTGCAGTTTAGCATTCCTGGGTCTGCAGTCTGCTAAGATCAAGATGCCATCCAGCTACGTCTCCAATATTCTGTAGTTGTGCAAGACTTTAGATTAGTCTCCGTTGAACTTCATCTTGCTGGTTTGGGACTATACATTGAGCTTGTCAAGGTCAATTCTAGTTTGATCTTCCAGGGTGGAGTTAGTGACCCTTGGTTCCCAGCTCTGAGTCATTTACAAACTTTATAAGCATCTTCTTTGCCAGGGGTCATATAGAAAAACCGTTGAAAAGCACAGGTCCCAAGACAGAACTGTATGGCAGCCCATTTGTCTTTCCATTCAATGGGGATTGTGCAAACCTTACTCATGAGGGAGCCAATTTATATATGGTCGTGGATCTCCTCACCCCGAAAGGGGTGCAATTTAAAGGTGATCGTGCCCCCCACTGACCCCCCCCCCATTTGTGAATGGATCATCACGGCTATAATGCCATAATTTCATTATAGCATCACTAAAGATGCTGTTAAAGCGATTCAGTGCTTCACACATTCAGCAGCTGCGGGTCAGCGCAGTGCGATTCCACGCACATCTACTCGCGTGTAAACTGCAGTGCGTTTAACGGGATCAAGCTCCCAAGTAACCGAACAGAGGTTGCAGCCGCCCCCCAAACGAAGGACAAAAACAAGTGTAAAGCGGTATGAGCAACGGAGCTAGAGGGCGTGAGGAGGTGGCCGACGGGTGATGAGATTGAGTGGGCCCTGCCGCAGCACGGAAAGGAGAGGAGAGGCAACGTTGCAGCAGCTCCAAGCTGGCGCGCCCTTTCTCCCCTCCAAGGGCGGCTCCGGCCAGGCGTGCTGTTACGTACCGAGGGGCGGTGCCGCCTTCGCCTCCGCCTCCCCTGCTCACTCCCGGTTAGGGAATCAACCGGCGCCGCCTGGCTGGGAGCGGCCGCCCAGAAGAAAGGATGCTCCGCCGGCGGAGGAAACGGGACCTCCCTGCGGCCACGCGCTTTCTCAGCCTCGACTAGGCAGAGGAGCCGCCTCCTCCATGGCGAGCGCCGCGCCCGAGCCCCGCGCCGGCTTGGCGCGGCGCGGCCCGCCTTGCAGAGGGACGCCCGGTGGCGGCGGAGGTGGTGCCAGCGGCGCCCGGGCCCAAGTTGACCCTCGCCTCGGTGCGCCCTAGACGGCAGCGGCGCTGGCGCGATGGCCGAGACAGAGCGCCCCGAAGAAGCCGCCCGGCTGTGGCGAGACGCCGCCCTGCGCGCCACGAAGCTGCGGGGCAACCTCCGGGAGCTGGAGCTGGGAGCCCGCGAGGAGGGCGGCCCGGAGGCCGAGCAGGAGCCGACGCCGCCGAAGTCCTCGCCCCCGCCACCCTCGCCCCTGGAGACGCTGAACTTGAGCGGGCGCGGCCTGGAGGAGCTGCCCGAGGGCTTGTGCGCCGCGGTGGGCAGCAGCCTGCGCGTCCTCTCGCTGCGCAGGACCCGCCTGGCTCGGCTGCCCGCCGACGCCGCCCTTCGGCACCTGGGCCGCCTGGCCGAGCTCGACCTCAGCCACAACCGGCTGCGCAGCCTGCGCGACGACGGCCAGGCGCTGGCGCTCCTGCGCGGGCTTCGCAAGCTCAGCCTCAGCCACAACCAGCTCGGGGCCGACGGCGACGGGACGCTGCCCGCGGGCTTGGGCGGGCTGCAGCAGCTGGAGGAGCTGGACTTGAGCTTCAACCGCCTCCGCCGCCTGCCCGAGGAGGCCCTGGGCCGCCTGCAGCAGCTGCGCACCCTCGACGTGGACCACAACCAGCTCCCCTCCTTCCCTCGGGTCCTGCTGGAGCTGGCCGCCTTGGAGGAGCTGGACTGCTCGGGGAACCGGCTGCTGCAGGCCTTACCCGAGGGCATCTCCTCCCTGCGGCGCCTGAAGATCCTGTGGCTCAGCGGGACTGGCTTGGCCACCCTGCCAGAGGGCTTGTGCCAGCTGGGTGCCCTGGAGAGCCTCATGTTGGATGGGAATCACCTGAGAGCCCTCCCTGCCGGCTTTGGCAGCCTGCAGCGGCTCAAGATGCTGAACCTCTCCTCCAACCTGCTGGCCGACTTCCCCGCCACCGTGCTAGCCCTGCCTGGCTTGGAGGAGCTCTACCTGAGTCGCAACCAGCTGACCCTGCTGCCTGCTGGGCTCTGCCAGCTGGGCCGCCTCCGGACGCTGTGGCTGGACAACAACCGGATCCGCTACCTGCCCGACTCAATTGTTCAGCTTCGTCACCTGGAGGAACTGGTGCTGCAGGGCAACCAGATTGCCATCCTGCCGGAAGGGTTTGGCCAGCTCAGCCGAGTCAGCCTCTGGAAGATCAAAGACAACCCGCTGATCCAGCCCCCCTATGAGGTCTGTATGAAGGGCATCCCTTACATTGCCGCTTACCAGCAGGAACTGGCCCACTCCCAGCCTGCCCTCAAGCCCAGGCTCAAGCTAGTCCTCATGGGCCTGAAAAATGCAGGGAAAACTCTGTTAAGGAAGTGTCTCATGGAGGAAGAAGAGGAGGAGCAGGGGCAGAGAGATTCAATTTCAGTCAACCAAGATTCTGGGAAAGCCCGAGCCAGGGGGTGTTTTTTCCAGCCACTGAGAGATCTGCCCCAGCCTCTACCCCCAAAAGCACAGCCAAAGCATTGCCCCATTGTCGAGCAGCCAGAGGCTTCCCCTCTGTCAGTTTCACCCTTGAAATGTTCCCAATTAGGCTGTGCCTCCACTGAGCAACGGGATGCGCCCCCCCAAAGCTGCTGGGCAGATGCAGGTAGGACACTTGGCTGCCAAGCAGCAGCAAGATGCCGCTCTGCCCCCATCACCCAAGGTAAATGGGGAAATGCACTTAGGATATTATCCCCTGCCTAGGCCCATTATACCCCCCATGTTATCAGCAGCAGGGTTGCTGGGCAGCCGCAAAGGCATAGAGGTGACAGACTGGACCGCGGATGTCGAGAGGGGCCTGACTTTCATTGTGTATGAGTTGGCAGGGGACCCAAGCTACGATGTGATTCAGCCCTTCTTCCTCTCCCCGGGAGCTCTGTACGTACTGGTGGTGAACTTGAGCACTTACGTGCCGCAGTGTTTCTATCCGTCTGTGGGGTATTTCCTTCACTGGCTGGGAGCCAAGGTGCCGCACGCGGTGGTGTGCATGGTGGGGACTCATGCGGACTTGTGTGCTGAGCGAGAGGTAGAGGAGAAGTGCTTGGACATCCACCGCCAGATTGCTCGGCAGGAGAAGCGCGACTACGAGGGCCTCCAGAGCCTGGCTCAACAGGTGGATGAAGCGCTGGGGCAGGATTTTGACCTGCGCTGCTCCAGCCCCCATGTGGCCTTCTATGGAGTGTCGGACAAGAACCTGCGGCGCAAGAAAGCTCAGTTCCAGTATCTGCTCAACCACCGGCCACAGATCCTCTCCCCGGTGTTGCCCATTGGCTGCTGGGACTGCTGCCAGGTGCGCCGTTTGCGAGATAAGCTCCTTTCGGTGGCGGAGCACAGAGACATCTTTCCCAATTTGCACCGGGTGCTTCCCCGATCCTGGCAGGTGTTGGAGGAACTTCACTTCCAGCCACGGGCTCAGCAGCTGTGGCTGAGCTGGTGGGACTCGGCTCGCCTTGGCCTGCAGGCAGGACTGACGGAGGACCGTCTCCAGAGTGCCCTTTCCTACTTGCACGAGAGTGGCAAGCTGCTGTACTTTGAGGAGCATCTCACCCTGCGCGAATACGTTTTCCATAACTTGCCCAGGCTCATTGACATTCTCAATGTCTTCTGTCAGCGGGATGCCACCGTCTTGCTCCAGAAACTGCTCGGCAGTGCCCCGGTGGACGAACTGAAGGCCACGCAGCTCAACCACTATGTGGAAGGATTTTTGCTTCACGGACTGCTGCCTGCTCATGTTATCCGCCTGCTTCTCAAGCCCCACATCCAGAGCCGAGAGGACCTGCAGCTTATCCTGGAGCTGTTGGAGAAGATGGGACTCTGCTATTGTGTCAATAAGCCCAAGTCCAAACCTTTGAACGGAGCCACCGCATGGTACAAGTTTCCCTGCTATGTGAAGAATGAGATGCCCCATGCAGAGGCGTGGATCAATGGTACCAACCTGGGTGGACAATCCTTTGTTGCTGAACAGCTGCAAATTGAGTACAGCTTCCCCTTCATCTTCCCACCTGGGCTATTTGCCCGCTACAGTGTCCAGATCAACAGCCACGTGGTTCAGCGATCAGATGGGAAGTATCAGATCTACGCGTACAGGGGAAAGGTACCTGTTGTCGTGAGTTACAGGCCTGCCAAAGGCATTCAGCAACCAGATACTCTGTCTATTGCTAGTCACGCATCCCTGCCAAATATATGGACAGCCTGGCAAGCCATAACCCCATTAGTGGAAGAACTGAATGTACTGCTTCAAGAATGGCCAGGCCTGTACTATACCGTGCATGTCCTCTGTTCCAAGTGCCTTAAAAGAGGGTCACCCCAACCACATACCTTTCCAGGTAAGAAATCTAAGTTCTTTTAATGTAGTATTTGAGCACAGGATGTGTGTCAGTGGGTGGTAAGCAAACGAGCAGAGGTGGATGCAGAGAAGCACAGATCTGTATCTGGTGCAAAATCAAATCCCACTTGCCATTTGGCAGCACCATGCAGGTGGCTGGATTTCTACAAGTTGGGAGAGCTTAACTTTCTGTATGGCCACCTGTTTGGGACCAGTGCTTCATTTGCCAAGATGAGGAAGATAATTTTGGCATTCCTTTGATTGTGCTGGAAGTGTGGTGAATTCCTTCTCAGCACTTAGCAGGACAGTATAGAGACCATTGAGCTAGATCAGTGGTTCTCAAACTTTTTAGCACCAGGGCCCACTTTTTAGAATGACAATCTGTCTGGGACCCACTGGAAGTGATGTAATGTCTGGAAGTGCTGTCATTGTGATGCCAGAACCTGCTGCTTTCCTGAAAATGCAGCAATAAATTGGGTTATTTCTCAGCTATTTTCCAATCAGAAAGAAAAAAAAAAGCCTACTTACAGCCTTGACAAAAGCAAAACAACCACACAGCCCTCCCCCTTTCCAGCATCTCATCTTCCCATATTTTCCAATATGGCTGCTCTAAATGCTCCATGACCCACCTGAAATTGGCTTGTGACCCACTGGTGGGTCCCACTGAGCTAGATACCAACATCTGCCATATGGTCATTCTCCTTGCCCTTTAGTGAGTGATGCAGGTGAGCCTGCACAGGTGACCAGATAGATTGTCCTAGAATGAACTCTAGTATTGCCCTGGATACCTTGATCCACCTGTATTATCCTGTCAACTGGTACATTGGAGTTTCTCACACATCTGGTGCGAAGTGTGTGACAAAATGGCTGTCCGTATTTTTTTCCAGGGACTGCTACACCCTGAGACATTTGGGCCTTCTCTTGCAACTGGCTTTCTAAGTGGACTCTTGTGAGCCAAAGTACACATGGTGCTAAAATCACTCACCTTCCTTAAAACAAACAAAAAAGCCCCTCCAGGATGGGGGATCAGTCCAAATTTTGACTACTGTGAGGCGTGCCAATCACTCCTCACTTGAAGTTGCTTGTTGCTAAAGATGGGACAAATAGTGTTTGAGATTGCAGCATGAGAAGAAAGAGTTGAACTCCCTGTCCCTTGCCACAATCCTGTGTTTTTTAATGAAAGAGGGAGTCGCAGTGAGTGTAATTTGGCCCTGTGTTAACTCATCTCTTGATAAACAGTCATCTGTGTTCATTGCTGTATTTGGCACATCGCGTTCTGAGAGGATTCTATTCTGAGAGGATTCTTTAAGCCCCTGAAGCATAAAGTGTATGAAATGATTAGGAAAAGCTGGGTAAATAGTGGTTTGATTTACCCTAGCTGCTTTCTGTACGTACGTACATACGTATGTGTGTATACACACACACACACACACACACACACACACACACACACCCTATCACTGATAGGTGATATAGCTATATATTGCGTATTATGATATAGCTATGAAAGGTGACCAGCTATTTCCTGTGTGACTGGGAATCCTGTGCTGCTGCCCCCCCCCCAATTATTTGCTGCATATCTCAGTCTGAAAAAAAAAAGGAGCAGGTGCCTGAGAGCCCCACACTATGTGGCTGATGGGCCACAAGTTGTATAGGCCTGGTATTCTTATTCTTAGAGCTGGGATGATGCCTCTTTAAAGAGCAAATATTAAAAGACCTACCTAGGCTGGGGACAAATTGACAGGTATCTCAGAATATTGTAGGTGATTGGGGGCGCAATCCTAACCTGGAGTTAGGCTGGCACAGTTAGGCCAGCAAAATTTGGCCAGCACCAGGGACACCGTCAAGTATGTTTGGACCGTCCTCAGAGTCAGAGAGGCCAGCACACAGACGTGCACCATCCCCCCCTGATTCCAAGAGTGGTCCAAACACACTTTACAGTGGCCCTTATGCCAGCCAAACTGTGCTGGCCTGACTCCAGGTTAGTATTGTGCTCTGAAAGAAGGTATAATTACCTGTGGCATGTGTACTTGTCTCACTCTGGGAAACAGATTTCGTAGAGTTTTCTATTAAAACAACACAAATGTTGATCAGGGTTGATAGTGGGACCCAAGAAAAGGATGAGTGTGTGCAGACATACACAATGTGAAGTACAGTAGTGCCTTTCAAACCACTGTAAATTTTCTTTAAAACCTATTGTCTGTCTTCAGGCTTAAACCTTGGAACTTTGGATGTAGATCCATTGATGCTTCTCTACCTTGGGTGTAGTTCCATTGATGCTTTAAAACACGAAAGTTAACAAAGCAGTTTATGTAGCAAAATGAATGGAAGTCGATATAATTCAGTGGCAAAATAGTAATACTAGCATTTGCAGAGCACTTTCTCAGTGTGCATTAGGCTTCATGTGTATCTTGATGGAATCCTTTCAGCAAACTTGTAAGGTAAGTAAGGAGTATTATCCCCTTCTGGCAGCTGGAGAGATGACACTGGGACGGAGTGGCTTGGTGAATTTGTGGCTGTGGTGAGATTCAGACCAGGGGAGTCCTGATTCTCAGCTTGGTTTCTTAGTTGCTATACTATATCATCTCTCCAAATGTGGGGTGGCTACCCTTCCTTTCCCTGTCTGCTGTTGGAAGGCTGCTGTTCTGGTGAGTCACAGATGTGATGGCTTGCTGAATTTGGCAAAATGGTGGGTTTTTAAAAAAATAATAATTGAAAATTACAATGACTACTGTGGTCATCCCTGCTTACCACAGAAGTGTGACTCTGAGTCAGTGCTCTGGAGTGTTGCAAAATATGGGGGAAAGGAATGCATGTTTTCGTTTCTGAGTTTGCAGTTGTGTGCATGAGAGAGAACAAACGGTCAAAAATAGTTGATGTCTGGGTTGTGACTCACAATTGTCTTCAGTGCGATAGCTGGAGCCTCTCTGGTGGTGGGCTGTTTTGAACTGTTTGCTGTTGGTGAAACAGTCGGTGCTTTTCAGCTTTCATGCAGGATTGAGTCAGAACACCAGAAGAGTATTTTTGGCAAGCAGGAGCCATGCACTGGCATAACATCAAGTCAGACTTCTGACCTTAATAAGCAATGTGTTTTGGGACTTTTTCTTTCAACAATCAAAGTGTTTGGGAGTTATGTGCTTGGGAGATGAATAGAGGAATTTTTCTTCTTCTCAAATGGTATATTCACATTTGGCTTGTTAGAACTTCTTTCTAGTGACTGTGTGGCCTGATTTGCTGCAACTATGACATCTAGAGCAGCAGGCGCCAAACCCCGGCCCGTGGGCCAGATCTGGCGCCCAAGCAGAACTTACTGTTCCTCTCGGGAGCCTGCTGTCTCCATCCCCAGTCTCCCCCAAAGTTTGCGCTGCCCAGCTGCTTCTGCTCCAGCAGGCTCTGCGCCCAATTTCCAGATAGTTGCAGCTGTGTGGCATGAACTTCAGAGGAGATAAGGGGCAGAGATAGCAGGCTGTCTGGTAAGCTCTGAACAATAAGCCTTCAGCGAGCAGCCGTCTCCAGTTTGAAGACCGGTGACTTAGAGCATAAAGGTAAAGGTTTCCTCACGACCGAATGGTCTAGTCGTGACCGACCGTAGGGGGTGGTGCTCATCTCCGTTGCTAAGCCTGTTGAGCCAGCGTTTGTCCGAGGACAAACTTCCGTGGTCATGTGGCCAACATGACTATACGCTGTAGCACACAGAACCTTCCCACCGAAGTGGTATCTATTTATCTACTTCCATTTTTAGGTGCTTTTGAACTGCTAGGTTGGCAGGAGCTGGGACAAGCAACGGGAGCTCACTCTGTTGCATGGTCTCGAACTCCCAACCTTCCGGTCAGAAAGCCCAGCAGCAGCGGTTTAACCCACAGTGCCACCACGTCCCTGACCTAGAGCATGCAAGGAAGTAAATTTAGAATGAGTGAATTCAGAGGAATCCGATTCACCATATACATAAAGCTTTCATGCGGCAAGCACATGCCCGCTGTTTGCCAGATCAGGATCACTATTTTTGTGTAGTGCATTCCTGGGTTGATGAAATGCCTGTAGAAGTAGGTGAATGTTGGGTATAGATTTGTCTTGTGTAATCACTGAGAATTCCTCTGACTAGTAGCTGCAGTATCTAGGACTCCTCAATTTTGGTGTGATGTAGCCGCTTTCAATTATTCTCGAAAAAGTGGAATAGTGAACTTCCTAATAGCTTCTTGTGATTCTGGGCCTTTTAATATTCAAACAGGATTTAATTATAATGACATATTGTCAAACATAGCAATTAGAGTGTTGGACTGAAAGACTTGAGCTCAAATCCCCACTCAGCAGTGGAGCTTACCGGGTGACATTGGACCAGTTGCTGTCTTGCAGCTTAACCTACCTCACAGGGTTGTTGTGGAGATAAAGGAAGAGGTAGGAGTATGAACTCTGAGCTCCTAAGGGGAAGAACAGTGAAATTAAAGATACTGATGTCAAGTGTTAAATTGTCCTCATCTGTAACAGGCTACATAGGAGAGGCAAATTGCTATACACTGGGCTCTCCTTATGTGCGGGCTTGGCACCTGTGGATTTGAATATCTGCGCATGCTATGTCTGCGACTAGAGGGCCTGCGACTGAAAAAATAGTGCCTTGCGTCCAAGGAGTTTACAATCTTAGCTTTGATGCAAACGTAAGAAATGTGAAAATACAGATTAATGTATTGCAGTCCATTTTAAATGATGTATGTTTATATTATTTATTTATTTTATTATTTATTTTTAGATTTTTACCCCGCCTTTTGTGCCCGAAGGCAATATTTTGTGCCCGAAGGAAGATAATATTTCATCTTATTCCTTGGATTGTCTGCTCAGCAAATTTTGCATATTGCTCCCAGAATCTCTATGTACATTGCAAAGTTCCTGGGATATATTCTTGGGGCACAAAATATGTGTGTGCGCGTTACTGCAGTTAGTCAGGCCTTTGTGCCTCATAGCTGAACAGAGCACCCTCTAGAATGCACCTAACAGTCCCCTACTATTGTCCGTTGCATGTGTGAATTGGTTTTAGTGGACAAACTACCCAAAATATTGCTAGTTCAGTGTTGCCAATCTTCCTGTGGAGGACCTCCCTGAGAACTCAGGAGAAATCAATCAATCAATCACTAGTATTTATATACCGCTTTTCAACACAAAGTTCACAAAGCGGTTTATAGGCAAATAATAATATTAAAGTTAAATGGCTCCCTGTCCCAAAAGGGCTCACAATCTAAAAGGATGGAGAACACCACCAGCAACAGCCACGAGAAAGACACTGTGCTGGGGTGAAGAGGGGCAATTGCTCTCCCCCTGCTAAATATAAGAGGACACCACTTGAAAAAGTGCCTCTTGCCCAGTTAGCAGGGGCCTAACTCAACTTGGCATTCCTAGTATCACCATCTGTAAACCATTGCTTTTAGCAAGCACTGTGCATTATTATATTTTCCTAGTTCCATAATCTGCAGGAACTCCTTTCATTTAAACAACTGACCTTTCAGTTTGACTAGCCAAGCAAAATGTGATTTGTGGTATTGTGGCATGCCGCTCCTGAGGTTTGCAAGGAGATGACATGAAAAGAGATATACGTCCTTCCAGAGAACAACTTAGTGAATCCTTATTTCATAATATTATGATAGTATTTATATTCTGTATTTCAGGTGTTCAGTCTCTGCATACATTATCTCAATGTAGTACTATAATTCTGTAAGGCAGGCCAGTATTAATTGCTTCGTGTTGTAGATGAGTAAGGATGAGTTGTAGAGATGAGTTGTCATTTACTTGAGGTCATCAAGTGTGATTTAAACTTCCTGCCTTGCAGGCCCAACTCAACTATTAATGCAGCACCTCCTCTCTTGCACTGGTATTGTAGCTTACACTGGCAAAGCATCCAACAACAATTGTCTCAGATGTTGAAACCAAAAATCTCTGCTCTTGTTGTATGCTGTTTGTGAGACAAAGTAAATTAAAAGGACTACATGAGGAATTCATGTGCATCAGATTGAAAAGTAGAGTGAGATGGAATTTGAGGACAAGAGGTGCACAATCAAGTGAAGCAGTGGGCATCTAGGTATAGGGGCTCCTCAGCTGGACTACCTGCTATCCCATACTATAATTAATTTATGCACTTCTCAGGTGGGGATTGTGAAAGTAGGTAAGAGTTGGTGTATCACAGAAGCTTCTGCTTCAGCTATCGGCCAAGAAATCCCAAATTCAAATTATACTTCTGCTGTAAACTCATTGGGTGTTCCAATTTGTGTGTACTCGTTAGATATTAGAATTAAACTGCTTATTGTAAATGCTGACAGTGAGTAATATAGAACCATCATAGGCCAGCACTGTCAACCTCCTTGACTGACTAAGGTTGAGCAGGTTATCATTTGCAGTTGTTTCTCAAGCTTGGCAGCCGAGGAATCCTGTAAATGACCGCACAGATTTGACTCATTTAATTTACCAAAGAAATTAGCCGGGAAGAAATGAGCAGCTTTACAGCCCAATCCAGAACTGCCCAACCACCCAAGAGCGCAGTGGTAGCCAGGTGGCTACTGCTGCATCCCATGGCATCCACAGGAGGCCCTGCAGGGAAAGGGGACCTTCATCCCCTTTCCCCACAGTAAGGGCAGGGCACAGGGCAGGCGAACAGTCTACTTGCTTCTGTGCCGGCTATTTAGGCGAGGGCCAAGAGTTGCCGTCGGTCCCTCCCCGCTCCACCCCCTCACCCCGGAATGCCCTCCCACCCAGAAAGGCCACATCACCAGCGAGCGGCGGACTCACACCTCCTCAGTGAGCGATGCTTTCTTTGGGGCACTTGTGGCTGATGTCGCCCCAGTGCCGGCAGTATGGTTTAAGCACAAGCTGTTAAGCACAAGCTGTATGCTTATACCACTCACGCAGGAGGGCTCTGGATTGGACCCTTAGGAAGCAAAGTTCCCAGTCCTATCTAAGGTTGTTATTGGAAATTGTTGTCCCCTCTGAGTTGCCTTTCTGTTGTTAGGTATACAACCTGCATTCAGGCATGAATTATTTTGCAGCCAACTGACTAACAACATTGGGTTGGCATGGAGGTTAAGTGTATGCAGACTACCTGAAGCAATGCAAAACAACATGGAGCATAAGCTGAACTCATTCAAGGTCAAGATGAGCCCAGGGGATACTGATTAAAGGCTCTGCTATTTTCAGGCTATCTTCATCATTGGATTACAGAAAGAGGGAATTCCTTCCTTGAAAGAGATTAGTGAAGTCCTAAAAAAATATTTTTAAAAGTGCCAAATGGGTTTGCATCCAGGACCAAGTAGTTCAACAGGAATGCGCGTGAGAGAGGAGCTATAGAAAAGGGAGTGTGGAATAGGTTTTGTGGCACAGTGATTCAATGTTGGCTGAGAGGAAGGGGCTCTCTGCACATTACGTGCGAGTTGTGTGTAGTGAAGCCCAACAGCCTAGTCGTGGGTCTGGTGGCATGACATGGAACAAAAGATCTAATTAAACATGTCTAGTGGAGTCTTTGACATGGGTGGGAGGTGTGGACTGATGGTTGAGCTACCTGTACTGCCTGAAGAGCTAAGCAGGAGAACCTGTGGTTGTGTTTCTGGATGGGAGACGGTATGCCAGGGTGTATCCGTTGTGGCAGGATGGAGTTGCTGTGGAGCTGATAAGCCACACAGTGAGAGAAGTGGGGGGGGGGAGTGTGTGAGAAGGCCAGCTGGCCAAAAACGGAGAACAACCCTGAGGATCTGTCCAAGCTTGGTTGCCTGCTGAAGCTTGATGGCATTTAGCCAGAGGAGATCACCTCACTTTGAGGGCAACATTTGGGACCGAGGGTTGGGTGAACAGCAAAATATATTTGGTGTTTTTTTACTAGCCTGCCCATGTAAACTGCCTGGAATGCTGCCTAAAAGAGGATATAGTTTTATTCTTTTTAAAAAGATACACAGCTAATGACGTACGGTGTTACAATACAAAAATTAAACGTCATTTTTCCTTTTGATTAGCAGATCACCATGCCATAGCAAAAACTGTTCTTTATATTTACCTGTGTTTCAAAAGATGATTTTGAGGGCCGCTGTTCAAAAAACACGTCTAAATTTCCCTTTGGCAGTTGGGGCTGGTCATGAATACAACTTGGGATGTGTACTTGAATTTTTCACTGCCTTCTCTTTATCCATTGCAACCTCACTCTTCAAGTTATGCCCCTCCCATTTCCAAATGTATGTTTACGACTGGAGCAGGAAAATGATAGGTGGGGAAAGGGTTAAGCACCACTTTCTCTCTGTCCCCACATCCCTCACTTTTCCCTGCTAAAATTCCTTTAAAAATTAGTGGCTGGCAGGGCTCTGCTTATGCACAGCTTCACGTAATGTTTTGAAACCCTAAGGCCATGTTCCAAGACATCTCTACTTGTAGACATTGCCAAGTCTAATAGACATGTGGGATAATTCTAATAGTACAGTACACAATAGTTGTCCTGATTTGATTTTAAAGTATAGCTTTATGGAATGTTTCATTATTTCTAGACTTCCTTAAATGCTATATGGCAGAAAAGCAACCTAGAAAAAAAAATGAGTCATTGGGAACTGGGCTAAGAACTGCCGGTATCAAGTGGTCCAGTGCAATCAGAATGCTGACTTCCTGCCCACGTCATTTGCAGACCAGCTTCAAATAAAGATTTCAGTCCTTGGTTTAAGAGGGAACCATGTTTTTAATTTGTGGACAATTTTAAACTCTGGATAAAGCTGACGACATAAGGCTGGGCGGGGGACAGTTTGGGAGAGAGCTGAGCTCCTATTCCAAAACTTGCCTGCCAATTTGAAAAAAAAAAAAAAGCCATGGCTTGTGGGAAGACTGCTGGTGCATTATGATATAAGAGCTTCAGTTTGGAGGAAAAGTTGTAGGTCTTCCTTGAGATGACGGGTTGGGTCTCTGTAGGAGAAGCTATCACTGAATTATACAGCGTGGGGCAGGTAAAGGGGGAGTCACGTGAGCTTTCAGAGAAAGGCCAGCAAAAATATTTGAATATCAAAAGGGAGCTTCTATGTTAGAATTTATTGCACTTGCTGTTCAGAATTGTAGGTCAAAATCCTGCTTTATATACTATGTCCTGCTGATTTAAGACCACCATGGTTGGGATCATTCAGTTACGAGACAGCTTTTCTCAGGGACAAATTATACTTGTGGTGGAAAGGGCTTTCAGAGGACCACTTTACTCAGATAAGGTAACCACATTTCAAAGAGGGGGGTGGCAGGTGTTGTCTTCACCACGTCCTCCATGGTGCCCTGAAAGTGCATGAATTGCCAAAGTTATCAGAGTTCTGCTCCCAGATACGTACCCTTTGTAGCAATAAAAAGAGAGTCACTAGAGGGAGCTGGGTTTATACTGGGATAGATCCTGTGCTCCCTGCTAACACAAGAATATAGTGGAGAATCTATTGAAAGAGAAGGGAAAAAAAAGACGCCTTGAAGGACAGTCCCTTACTGAGAAGTTGCACTGTAGGGTCAGACTGGGGTATCCCGGAGCTGCATGCACCTAAACCAGGAGAGCTGTGAATAGACCTGCTCTCCTCAAAGATTGTGTGTAAAGTGTTTGCTTCCCCCCCTTTCTTAAAAGGAAGAGGAATTAGTGATATTCTCATAGTCAGTGGCAGTGATATCATGCAGGGGGTACGCGGGGGTACCCGAGTACCGGTTTCTAGGATTACAGCTGGCCCCGCCCATTCACCCGCCCACTCATTGACTCCGCCCCCTGCCAGTCCTCCTTAACATGTTCTGGGGGTGCTGTGGAATACTGTTGCAACTGTTGGGTCAGTTTAAAACTGTCTGAGGCCTCAAAAAGGGCTTTTTTCATGTCACTTCCTGCCACAACATCACTTCCAGCTTATGATGTCACTTCCGGTGGGCGGGTCCCGACACGTGCCAATCAAAAGTGAGTACCTGTTGTTAAATCATTTAGATGACACCACTGGTCAGTGGCGTCCTCCTGGGGACTAGTTCAGGCCTCAGTGCCACATTAAGTGACAGCATTGACTATTTTGTCAGTTAATACAGAGCTAGAGACTGTATTCAGAGACTGAATAAAAATTGTCTGTATATAGTACATTGATCTTGAAAAAAATATTGTTTTCAGCCTTCTGAGGTTTGATGATCGAAAGCAAGCACTGCTACTTGAAACACTCTGGAAGAGTAGGAAGAATGAGTCCTTTGATTTACCAGTCAATCATGGGAAGGGAGGCGGGTTAAGCCATTAGGACTGACTGGTGACGGGGTTTGGAGTACATTCTCCACAGTGCAAAAAATTGGTTTTATCCTGATCCAATTTAGTAACTATGAGAATTAGAGTGCAATTCTAACTTGCACTGGAGCAGGCAGGCCAGAAGGACTTTGCTGCATCCAAATACAGGTTGGCACTGCTCTGGAGCTCATCACGGGGCACTTGCCCCTCGGGTAAGCCCCAGCTGGGCCACTGAGATCTGCATCTGTTGTTTAGCAGGCGCAAGCCCAAGGAGCCCGCAGCGACCCGGATTGGGGCCACATGGCCCAAGGACAGGGTTAGGATCCGGCATAACTGCCAGGTCCTGGCTCCACCCCCCCCTCCCTGGGCTGCACCACCCTCCCCCACTCTCTATAAAATTAAGTGATCTTAAACATTTTTATTCCCAAAATCAGTCCCATGCGTTAAAGATACCACTTTGAGTGCTAGCAGCAATCTTCCATAAAATGTTCGTCAAAAGTTAAATCACTGTCAAGGCCTAATCTCCAATTTAAAAAGAATTAAGCAAAAGCATTGTGGTACAGCCCTTGGAATACGTATTATATGGCAGACTGCATGATTGAACGCTGCCACTGTCAAAAACAAGATGCAACCCTGCTCTACATATAGGCATTGAGGAAGCTAGATAAAATGTGTTCTCGCTTCTTAAGTTAGTGAGTGGTATTGTGAAATGGAAAAAATTATTTCAGCATCATGCATGAGACAGTCAAGCTATCCTAGTTGAAAGTATCGCTTTCTTGGCCTAACCAAAATGATATACTGTGGTGCAGTATTTTTTAAAAATTGTTTAATGCTTGTGTTTATGATTTTTATTCTAAAATGGTTCATTTAAATTTGCCAGGTTGTACAGAACTTTTGGTTATCACCACCACTCCTTTTGAGATGAATTCTATTGTAAACACAACTCAAATTACCTTATCAGTAATGTTTAAATGAATAACAGGCTTCCCCAGAACAAATCCAATCTGCTCCATGCAGGGTGTGTGTGTGTTGTATCCTTTTTAGACTTCTATACATATTCTTTTCATGTCATACTTTAGAAGGAAATCGTAGCCTGGCAGAGAACCAAAAAATCCCAAGGAAGTTGTGAATATCTTCACGTAGTTGCATAACTTAATTAGCTCATGTTGGCCTTCGTGCTCCAAAAATTTCTAATGGAGCCTGCACAATGTGCCGAGTGACAAAATAGTGTCTGTTCAGGGTTGCTGGGTGGAACAGGGGCATTGTTGATTATTTGAGAGATGCATGCAGCGGGAACCAGGGAGACCACCAGGTTCAGCATTTAATTTCCGTCCACATAACTGCATTGTTCACTTTTACAGCTGACTCCAGCCACGCCATGCCACCCCTGCTATACCCGTCATTAAAGCAGCTCCTGTTCTGGCCTATAACTAAAGCCTGGAGAAAGAGTCAGGCTCAGTTAAGCAGTATCAGCTATAAACATTTTAAGGCACTTGTGTTTTGGAAGTTGCTGGTTTTGAAAATTGGTTTTGGGAAATTTGAGGAATCAAATATTTTGTTCCACTTTAACTGGAAAAAGAAAGCTGTTTCTGTTGCAGACTGGGTTTATATGATTCTTTAGTACTACAGTGCACGTATCTGATTGCTGAATCAGATTATATTATATCAGTGATTCCCAAACTGTGGGTTGGGATCCGTAAGTGGGTGGCAAAGCACCTAGGGCAGCCATATTGAAAACATGGGAAGTTGGGATGCTGGAAAGGGGGAAGACTGTGTGCTTGTGTCAAGGTTGTAAATAGGCTTTTCCCCCCTTTCCGATTCATTTTGTTATTGGAAAATTACTGAGAAATAGCCCAATTTATTGCTGCATTCTCAGGAAAGCAGCAGACTCGGGTGTCACAATGATGGCATTTCCAACCATGACATCACTTCAGGTGGGTCTCAGACAGATTGTGTCCCGGTAAAAATTGTAAAAATTGGGTCCCGGTGCTAAAATGTTTGAGAAGCACTGCATTATAATATTCTTGCGTAGACTATCATTAAGGGTACAAATGAATGCCATCCACACATTAATTTGTATCCTTAAAGAAAATATGCATAAGACTATTGTGTGACACTGTAACGTTGTGAAAGGCTAAACATTTCATTATGAATTGCCTACTTGGTCTGCTTGTATTGGGTGCTGAAGAAAATTCGGCACCATGAAAAAGTTGAATTATGTCACTTGTGATAGAGCCTAATTACTCATTTTCTTCATCTCAATGTTCATTTAGGAGAGGGGCTATACCAGGCACTGAAGTTTTGTCTCAACTGTTGGAAACTTGATTCAGTTGCTGCTCTGGCTTCTGAGATTTCAGTTAGAATGAGAGTGTGTGGATGATGCTCATCTTCAATCAATCAATCAATCAATCGATCGATCACTAGTATTTATATACCGCTTTTCAACACAAAGTTCACAAAGCGGTTTACAGGCAAATAGTAATAATAAAGCTAAATGGCTCCCTGTCCCAAAAGGGCTCACAATCTAAAAGAGTGGAGAACACCACCAGCAACAGCCACGAGAAAGACACTGTGCTGGGGTGCAGAGGGACAATTGCTCTCCCCCTGCTAAATATAAGAGGACACCACTTGAAAAAGTGCCTCTTGCCCAGTTAGCAGGGGTTATCATCTTCACAACATTACGGACTATAAATTTTCTTTTTAAGGAAGGCCAAGATCCTCAGGAAGCACAGTACCAATATGTGCCTCTTCTGTTCTCCTGTGGAATTGCACCGCTTTAAATACAAAGGGCAATTTTAATTTCCCTAGATGCACAGACGACCTATAATGGTCATGACACAGATGACCATTGCTAAAAACCTGCGTGTTGATCTGTTCCTCCCAAAATAGGTGCAAAGTGATTTCCTTTAGCATTCCTTTTAGTACCACAGCATCAGAGAAGCTGAAACATGAAATTAAGCCTTATTATTATATCTAGGGGGCAAGAAAGCTAGTGGGGAAATTTTTTGGGGGGTGTTGCATGGATTGAGTCAAGGACATATACCCTCATATATGAAATAAAAACTTCAAATATCTGAAGGAATAGAAATAACAAAAAACAGAAATAGCTGTCTTGTCATGTAGTAATGTCATGGGTGCTCCCATGGTGCCAACTAATGGGAGAGCAAGGAGTTTTAATTGCCCTAATAGCACTTGCAAAGTAAACAAAAATCTGTAATTCAAAATAACGAGTCATCGGATTGTTAAATGCTCCACATTTTTCATTGCTCTGTTCAGTGCATGGTTCTGTTTTTCACATGATGTATAGAGGGTATTACCATGGCTTTTTTGCAGCAACAAAAATAGAACTTGCAAGAAACAGAAGTCTAATGAGAATTCCCTTGGTGAATCAGTGGTTGCAGAAGGTATGGGAGCTCCTTGTCAAAAATGCTTTTGCACCTGATCAAGCAGACAAAAACAAAAAAAAACCTTTATTTTAGTGTAGAAGCCTTTTCTCATTTACAAAGAAGCCAATAAGATACTTGCTACTGATCTGAATATGTTAGTGCTGTATTTACTTTGAATTCTCATTTTAATCTGTCTACAGTATTATTCCATTGGGCTAGATCCAAAACTGGTAAAGAGATGGCACTGGAAGTATTAGAAATGTTTCTGATAACCTAAAGTATTGTATTTAGTGGGTTTAAAGTTTGTTGGCAGTTCAAATTGGACTGGTTTCAGGAAAGGAAATTTAATAAAGACATACTAGTTATTAAAAGTAATTTAAAACCAGTATTCCTATTTCTGTTGGGTTGTCTCCCCCCCCCCACACACACATACAGAGCAATGTTTGCTTTGTTGGAATTTAAGAGTTAACTGATAGCTACTGGATTGGGGGGGGCGGCAGAGAAAGATTAGAATGGTTGCAACGGATATATGACAATACTGTACTAATTACTGAAGGAATTTCAGTTCATCCTGAGGGTTAAAACAGAGCTTTATGGTTCCAAGTTAAAGCAGAGAAGGAAGTATTTATCTTGTAGGGTGGTTAGCTTTTAACCACTATTACCCAGTACAGCTATGTGATTATTCATCTTGCAAAACTGGCTGAATCTAAATTACACAATGTGTAAGAGCACTTCGCAGATAATCATCTCTGGTGTTGAACTCTTACTTGAGGGGGAAAAAGTGGTTAGAGGTAAAAGACTACTCCTTTTGATTTGATGTATCTACTGTTGTAGCTGCAGTTGTATAACTCATGACGACATTAATCCTTTGCTGTTAGTAGTAGATTTAAAACTCTTCTAATCAGTGTTCCCTTTGATCATTTGGCGTGCTTCTCTGTTTGTTCCTCCCCACTTTAGCAAAGCATTTTGGCTTACAGAGTTTAGATCTGGGAAAGATATTGAATTGAGTGCTTGAGCAATCACTGACCCACTTGAAAACAAACAAACTTGCCCCCAAGATGACAGCATACTTGTCTAGTTTCGTGTCCTAACCATACATAATGAAAGAAATGGCTTCTAAGGAAGATTATGTGAAAGATTATATAGGCATACCCCGGTATCCACTGGGGTTCTGTTCCAGACCCTCCTGGATGCCTGAAACTTGGGACGCCTTTTTTAAAGATAGGCGAACATCAGTGGTTTTGCTGCCACAAATTTGAAAAAAAACGGGATTTGTTTAATGTTCTCTTGTCTTTTTAATAGGTATCCCTGGATAACTGAAATGGTGGATACTGAATCAGTGGTTACCAGGGCATGCCTGTATACAGTCAGCCCTTGGCCCCTGCCGGTTCCCAGAACCCTCTTGTATGCCAAAAACCTCAGATAGTCAAATCCACAAAAAAGGTGTCTCTTTTAATTGCTGTTTAAAAACTACTTTTCTTACCATGGTAGAGCAGCAGAGAGGCAGAGGTGATAAGGACTGCTATTTCCGAGTCACACTGAAGCATGCGACTCCCTCCCTAGGCCCTCATGCACTGTAGAATGCAACACGGAAGTGATTGCATTGTGGGATTGCCAAGGGAGGGGGGTCACAACCCCAAAATGGCCTCTTGCTTTACCATGGTAAGAGTAAACTGCAGTTTAAAAGGCCACTTTTTTTATTGGATCGGCAGGGCCCTTCTCATCCATGGTGGCCACCTCCAGTGAGTCACATCCGTGGATGGACAACGAAGATGATGAAGGGTGGAGCGGTATGTTTGTTGAACTATTCAAAAATTGTTCTTTTTAACACCTTGTAGAAAAATGTGAGAATGTGCGATTTCCCCCAGGTTGCAGGTTTTTTAACCCTTGATGCACATAGTGTCATCTACCCTGTCAGTTTTGTGAACCAACAAAAAGTGAGCCACGGACCCACAGTTTGGGAACCACTGACAGTCTTTTACCTAGCCCTTTTTTGGTAAACATTTCAGTCTTGCAAGGGCATCTTCCTTAAAGGTGGCATTTTATGCATGAAATACAAGTTTTGAAGACACATCAGTATTCTTAGTGGCTGGCTGCTGCCTAGCTCTCAATGTCTTTTACTGGAAGTTGGCCAAAGTCTGATCTTAGCATTTTCTGGAAATGATATATTTTAATTTTTGCTGCTGCTGCTGCTGAGGCAGGAATTACATAGTGATGTACAACATGTCCTTTCATTCAAAGTCATTTTGTTACAAAGTTGATAAGGAAAAAAAATCAGTTCCTGGCTGATGCCACTATCTGTGTGGAGTTTGCATGTCTGTGTAAGTTTTCTCCAGCCTGGAAACCTCACATTTATTTCAGTGCTTAATGTTAGACATATTTGGGGTCTTTATTTAGTAGTTTGGTAATGTTTTTTGTCACCAGAAATAGGCTGTAGGACCATAACTCTTATGTATATCAATTAGCCTATGGTAAAATTGGTTTCAATATAAGTTGTTTCCCTTAAAGTTGCAGTTTCCAGGAACCTATTGGCAACTTTAAGTGAGGCTGTATATTGGAATCTATATTTTAAAAGCTGTAATTTTAATATGCTAAAATGGTTATTGTCTTCCCTTTTTCTGAGCAAGAGCAGGTAAGAAATCTGAATGAAGAGATATATCAAAGTTCAAATAATAGCCAATGGGCATAAAATTTTAAAGGCAGAAAAATATCAGCACATGTGGCAATACTTAGCTTTTATATTGTATGTTTCCAGTTTTCAAAGCACTTCATATACATTGTCTCAACCCAACTGAAAAGGAGCTCAAAATTATCCCAGTACAGTGCTGTACATGGGGTGGGACTGAGTCTGCAAGTGAGTAGCTTGATTAAGAGCCACTTAAGTGAGATTTGAAATGGGTACTTATATCCCTCAATCACTGTACTAGACCAGATCTCATTGGCAATGGTGCACATGTGCATCCATCCACCATCAGATCCCATTTTATCCTTGGGCTGGCAAGATCCAATATGAAGGCCTTAGCTACTCATGCGCCTCACTCCCATGTATCCTAGCAGCACATGGTGATGGAAAGTACAGTAGGGTTGCTATCCTCTACTCCTCAGTAAGGCAGAAGCAAAATTGCAGCTTTGTACATGCTGGATTTGGCTGCAGAATTAGCTTTAGCTTACGACAATTTGAGCGCTTAGTATTTTATATGGTGGATTCCCCAAGGAGTGTTTTACTAATATAATGCTTTTTAGAGACACCAAAGAGAAAACTTTTTTGTTTGGATCAGATCTGTTTGGATTGGGGAGGAAGCCGCACTTTTGCTACATGATGGAAATGAGAGGACAGTCTATATAATAATGCAATATTGAGAATCTCTACCAGAAACAGACCGCAAGACAGTTTTGGGAGAATTACAGAAAAATTGAATTATAGGGAAAAAATAAGTCTGTAATGCTCAGTTTTGTTCTCTTTAATACCATTTAATAATGCAGTAGCTTTTCGTGCTCACCATTTTTTCAATCTAATCTTCTAAATCTCTTCTAAATCTCAGTGTTTCCAATCATTTTACTGCCCTTTTTGACTCCAGTCCTTTTTGCCCTCCAGTGCTTCTTATTTCCATTGGTTTTATTTTGGAGCGGGTTGACTAAAACCAAGTTTTCAAGTCAATGATATTGATTTACTGGGGGATTTTAGTATTTGCTCTGCTACCTTGCATTATCGTTCATTTTTGCAGTCTGTCGCCTAAAGTTGAGTTTGATTACTATCACTTACCAACACTAGATTCAGAAGGAAAGGTCTATTTTGTTTTCAGTCGCTATTCTGTAATTTTTTGTTTGTTAACCTGGTTTCTCTGAGAGCCCAGACCCAATAACAATCAGTATTCCATTCTTTGCCAACTGATGGAGACAAAAATGTAGTGACACAAATTGACTTGGACATCATTCTAATAAAATAAATTTTTGGAGACCTCTTATTCAATCATTTTGATTTCTTTGCTCCCTTAATATGCACCTTTTATTCCACTGTTAGTCCCTCTTTCTTGAAGAGCAGAGTGCCTTACATATGGTTCCTGGTTCCTGGGTGGTCTCCCATCCTGGCAGCTTGTAGGATGCAAATCTGCTTTGTTTCAGCCAAAGAACCACATCCCATATCTTTAGGGCCTGTGTACTGCCTTTCTTTTTAGCAGAAGAACCTAAAGCAGTTCCCAACAAGCAAAATGACTAGAAATTTGTAAATCTGGTCACTGTGGTGTACTGTGGGGCAGAGATCTGAAAAGTCATGATCTAGAAAACTCTGGAAAGGAGAAAATTATATTCAGGATCAGGGTTTTGATGCCTCGTTCACGGAGTGTTTTATAATAGATTACCGAAACGTATGGCTTGAGTCTGAAGCCAGTTTTTATCATTGGCTATTCTGTTGTTGTACTTGAGAAATGCGAGTATCATGTTTTATCCAGCTAGTTCCATCTTGATTCATAACAGATAGAATTTAGGACAGAAGACTCTGCTAACTTCCTTGAACACTGCAACTGTTTCTTCCCTTGGAAGTATACATTTATTTATTTATTTTTGGCTGGTGTTATGAAGCCTGGTGGGTATGACGTGTGCATTGTGGGAGCAAATGAGAGCCTAGCTTGTCTAATAAACTCTGCAGGATCACCTTCTCATTCCCTGTGATGCAAATAAGGCATCTTGGTCTGTTTCTTCCTGTGAATCAGTAAAGCACCTTGTTATCACTTGCTGTACTTGACCTTCTAACAGGAGGGCAAGACCTGTGCTAAAGTAGTAGGGGTGGGGCCTTATAAATCTATGAACCCCCATTCCTTCTCTCGAACCCCTCATTGCTGATTGGCAACCAAAACTCCTTATAGCAACCTCATTTCAGGCAGCACCCTATTTTAGTTTGAACGATGGGGGTTCCCTGAGGATAGGAATCTTATAAGCTTCTCAGGGAAGCTTCTTCCCTGCTATTTGGTATTTTCTACCACTGGGTGTCCAACTATGTTTCCTATAATTGAGTCCCTTTTAGCTGTCGTGGTTTATATGAATGTGACTGCTCAAATAATCATGTTCATTTAGGCAGCCACAAGTTGGGAGGGAGAGTAACAATTATTTCACTCGCTTCTTCTCAACCCACACACCTGGTCATTATTAAAGGCTGGGTGATCTGCTGCTCTGATTCAGTGAAGTTCTTCTGTGAATTAGCAGAGTGGAAAAGTGTTGTTGCTCTTCCACAGCAGAAAGGTCAGGCAGTTCTCAATTGTTTCTGAACTGAAACAGACAGATGCACAACAGTGAATACTCGGGCATTCCAGTATTGGGGGAGGGAAGGGTGGGGTTAGGTATAAAAGGTAAAGGTTTCCCCAGGACCAAATGGTGTAGTTGTGACCAACTGTAGGGGGCGGTGCTCATCTCCGTTTCAAAACCTGTAGAGCTGGCGTTTTGTCCGAGGACAAGCTTCCGTGGTCATGTGGCCGGCATGATTCTACGCCGTAGCGCACGGAACGCCATTCCCTTCCCGCCGAAGTGATCCATATTTATCTGCTTGCATTTAGGTGCTTTCGAACTGCTAGGTTGGCAGGAGCTGAGACAATCAACGGGAGCTCACTCTGTCATGCAGTCTTGAACTCCCAACCTTCCAGTTGGAAAGCCCAGCAGCAGCGAATTAACCCGCTGCGTCACCACGTCCCTCGGGGTTAGGTATACATCTTCAAAATAAACTGCTAGTGTCCAGTTCAGCCTCAGACCATTTAATTGCATCAAACTGATCGTCCGGCATCAAACTGTGTGCGGTTGATGCTTTGGAGTGCCACAAGCAAGCAGTCAGCGACTGAGTACCATCTGCTGTACAAAGCGAGAGGGCAGCTACCACCCTGGGATAGTTACATCCCATAGCTTCAGTGTTTAATGATGGTAGCAAGCAGTCGCTCATGGTTTGCCCAGAAGGGTGGGGGACTCTGTGGCTCCACTCAGGCTGTGGAGCACTAGAGATGGAATGAGGAGGAGCTGATCTGTGAGTTGACCTCTTGGTGAATGTCTAGCAGCCAGTGCCTTCCGGTTGCGTTTAGAATCTGCTAAACTTGGCAGGCGTTGGTCTGATCTATCTGGCACTTAGA
The DNA here is from genome assembly GCA_029204185.1 of Lerista edwardsae. Classification (NCBI taxonomy): domain Eukaryota; kingdom Metazoa; phylum Chordata; class Lepidosauria; order Squamata; family Scincidae; genus Lerista; species Lerista edwardsae. Next base: position 295,803 of record JAJKFI010000155.1, on the reverse strand, counting down.
AGAGTGCATGTTTGGAATCACTTAGCGCAGGTAGCTATGCATTCACTCCTAAGAGCTCCTCTTACCCTTGATTTGTATACCTGAGGCATATGGGTGAACCAAAAGAACTTTAATTTTTTTTTTTTAAGAGTAGGCCACATAGAACTGAAGTTGTATAATTGGACAGGGAGTAAAAAGTTCCCAATGTGTTTATTTCTCACCAATTTTTACCTGATCTATTAATGACAGCTATAGTTCACTCTGTTATTCCAGCTTTTGTTTGAAAGGTCACAACAATGAATCTCGTATTGCCCCCAAAAATCCTAATTGCAAATACTCTCCCTTTGTAGCCTTTTCCTCATTAAGATTGCTGGACGACATATGTTGATATGCGGCATCTAAATAAGGATTTTTGGTGATTAAGTGATGGGAGGGGGAAAGCAATAATAGAAATTGCTTTTGTCAAGAGTAGCTTATAATTTAGCTGTTCAGTGGATCAAGATAAGAGATGTTGTATAACGTTTGTGTTGTGAGTCTTCAGAAGGTTAATGATGTCTTGGGTTGCATATTTGAAAATCTTATTGGAAGCTTAACCATCTTGCAATTCTAGACCTGAAACTAGATGTGGCATTTAATTGTCTTTCTAACACTACCAATTGCGATTTCTTTCTCCCAGGAGAATTGCTGAGTCAGCCCAGGCCAGAGGGAGTGACTGAGATCATCTGTCCTAAGAATGGCAACGAGCGAGTGAATGTGGCTCTGGTTTATCCCCCTATACCAACAGTGATCAGCCCTTGTTCCAAGTGACCTCTGGAAGACGCCTGCCTTTACCCCTCAATAAGGACACACCAAAACCCCTTAATCAAATCAGCCCTTGCTAAGTATTTTTGGAGATGTGCAGCCCAGGAATGTTTCTGATTGTGGAGGCCTGGTCATCACAGCTTGGGAAATAAAGGTATAGCGGTTAATGTTTTCTTTTATGAATTATCCCAATTAAGTTCCCATAATTTTTATTGATATAATATTCTGACTTACTTACACACCACAATTAAATTGTGAGAGACAGCCAGCATTTCAGGAATATTCTTGATTCTTGTAGCATTTACACCTTCTCAGTTGACCTATCAGTTAAGGTCAAATGGAGTGCTTCAGCGGTTTATGATGGTATGCGCTTGGCAGATTTGCAGATACTTTCAAACCTTCCTATGACTCATGTTCTGGGCAAACACTCTTGGGAAGTTAATCAGCAGGACACATGGAATCAGAGTCTGAGGACAAATGGGAGGCAGCCAATCCCCATTGTGTCCTGCAGATTAACCCTAGAGGCACAGGCTTGGCCTATGTTAGAAACAGGATGTTGATTTTAATGGATATTGGGCAGATTTAGCAAGATTCTTAACTTCCCATAACAAATACATATGCATATTCTGCCTGGTTGTACTTAGTTTTGTTTAGAAGAGTTCTTGTTTTGGAAGAGGGAAGATAAGGAATGTACCGTATATTAAATGTATATTAAAGCATTACAAGCAGTGAGCCATACATTCTGTCTTGTTTTACCTACAGGTTAATGGGAGCAGGTGTGTTTAAGGCTGTACATTGATATGGAATAAATCTGCAGTCTGGCTGAATTGACCCTTATCACCAGTTGGCACTGGAGTTGTGCATTCACAAGACTTCTTGTCTGTGACTTATTGAAGCAGGAAACACAGCAAAGCATCCCCATCCTGAGCTACCCTTGAACTTCTGTACACTACCGCTGGAAGGCTCTGGATGGCTTTAATTGCCTCACAAGTTCCTGAACAAGAGCATTTTTGGCTGACAGTGATGCAGTAGAGTGAGACATCTGTGGACCTATATTGTGCACTTGTTTTGGACCCATTGATGAATGTAAGATTGTTCTCAGTGCAGTTGTCATTCAGATGTACCTGAAGAAGTATCTGCTGATAAGGAACTATTGGGAACTCCCTACTGTTGTTCCCATTAAGGTAAGTATGTCTTGAATGTGTTCTTTGGGGCCAGTTCCAGATCCTCATAGGCCCTAAAGAAAAGCACAGTATTTCACTCACTCACTCACTCACTCACTCACTCACTCACTCAC
>JAJKFI010000155.1:249674-293716 GCA_029204185.1 Lerista edwardsae | reverse complement strand
CACACACACACACACACACACACACACACACACCCCTCTCTACCTCTGTCCCGGCGGAGAGACCTATCTCTCTTCCAGCAAGAAATGCTGCCCAGATTCTTTCTCAGTTTTCAGTCTCTCAAACAATCTCTTGAGCACCTGGATACCTGTACGGGTGTAGTGATAATGCTGGGTCCAATGCTCAGTTTGATACACCTTTCTTCCCACAGGGGAGGAAGTTGGGTGTCCTCCGTCTTGCTTGCCCAACCTTGCAAGATGCTTGCGTGCACTATCGCCGGAAAGCTCTGGGTGGCTTTAGTCGCCTCACGAGTTCCAAAACAAGAGCATTGTTGGCTGACGGTGATGCAGTAGACTGACAGCCCAATCCCAAACTGCACTGGAATAGCCAGGCCGGCACAGCTGGGCTGCATTCTAAGCACGATAGGAGGCGGCAGCATCTCAGCACAGGGCAAGGGGATGTTTTCCCTTTGCCTCGAGGTAAGCCCCAGCTAGCCCTACGGGGCTGCTCAGATCTGCACCTGCAGATTTGCAGGGGCAGGTCCACATGGCCAGGAGTGGCCTGAATCGGGGCCACCTTGCCCAGGGATGCGGGATAGGATATGGCCTAACATGTCGGGTCTCCACCCCTGTCGTTGCCCACAGTGCCACCTCTGGCATGCCCTTAGTGCAGTCCTGTGCTGGCAGAGCGACAACGGAGCAGTTGACGGATGCAGCAGTGCCCGTCTGTCAGCACTGCTGCGCGCACTGGTCCAGTGACTGATTCCATGGCGCAGACGCACCTTACGGCAAGTTTGCCAGATATGATCCAAAGATCTGCGTGACCATCATGTAATTTGTAAAGCTCAACAGGAGCTTTAGTTTACCTACTTGTGTTCAGGGTGCTGCCTTTCTTCATTTAGATTCATTCACCTCCTATCTTAGTTTTTTTTTTGGGGGGGGGGGGGGTTGGGACTCTCTTGCTTCCTGTATAAATGTTGTGCTCACTTTTGACTTGCTTGGAGGCAAATTTGAAGCCTGGCTCCATCTGCTCGATCTTCAATATGCTTTTTTTTGGGGGGGGGGGGGGAACTGGGTAAATCCTTGTATGCCAGAGTTTTAACACTGCAAAATCTGACTAAGAAGCCCTGGAGCCGGGATCAGTGGGATATTGATTATAAGCCCTGAAAAGCTCCTTGAGCTTCTTTCGGGGAAAGAAACTTGCTATGGGATGTTTTCTAGGCAGGAAATGCCCCCCCCCCATCATTCCACATCGCCTCTTCTTTCCATTGCTCAGGTTAGGTTTGGCAGCCCTTCAGAGGGTTAAAATGCAGAAATATGTTTAGGACAACCACTCTCTTGTCCCCTCACTCTTTTTGCTGCTTGTGGTGTTCAGAACATCTTAAGGCTATTTGTGTCTTGCGTCCATTTTGGTAGGAAGTGGGCTTGCATTAGTTGCAGCCATGGCTTGGCAATCATGAGGCTGCTGACATTCCAGGAAATTCTGGTCACCCAAGATAGTATACAATGAAAGTGAGGCCGTGTTCCCATTTAGACATTCTGGTCACAGCACTGCTGAATGTTCAGTATATGATACTATGGGGTTTTAGGACACTAACAAAAACAATGCCTCCAAGATGGGCAAATATAGATCTAATCTACGTGAGAGATGCAATCCATTCAGAGTGAGACGCTACAGTGTGTGAAGTGTCTCACCAAATGAGATGGCTGCCTCCAACCATCCTCCCTGTCAGGGTGGGTAAGAAAAGCAACCCTCTTCCTAGCAAAACCAAATCAAAATTTAATCAGGTTTTTTTGACAGCCCTGCCTTTCTTGGCATGTTTGACCTTTTGTGGGTCTGTAGTTGAAAGGCACTCTTAATGGCAACAACAGAGCTGGAAATGTGTACATCTATCAGCTTTGCTGATGCATATACAATTCATTTTAATAGCTCGCATACCCGCACACACCAGTTTGTAGTACATTGTTAAACTGGAAAAAAGACCCTCCGTTTCAAATGCTCACCTGAAATTAGTTCTTACTCAGCATAGGTCTTTACAGACATAGAGCTGCCTTTACAGACCTGGACATATATTAATGTATTACAACATACTTATATTGTTGAGGAATAGGAGTAGTTCTTCAAAGGCAGCATTCTGCTTATGACTGAATAGTGTCTGGGGAAATGCAATGGATTTATCTCTTGCTTTTGTGTGTAAATATCCTTTTGTTATGTTTCCTTTATAGGAAGAAACTAAATTATGTGGCTGTGATGTGCTGTGGAAAAGGACAAAAGAAAAATCAAAACTGGAAAATACCTCTTCAGAAGAACTCTTTCCCATGAAACTGAACATTTAACTTAACAAACCCACAAACTGAAATGGTCTTTTTAAAAAGTAATATATTAACTTGCAGAAGAAAAATGGACTGAAGGATTCTTTGCTTGACCTCCAGCCTCCGGACCATTCCCTTGCAAAAGAGCTGTTGGCCAACAGAATCGGTTGAAAAGCATCTCAGGGATTATGTTCATTGTGCAGTTTAAAAGCCACAACTGCAGCCGTGGACAGCCGTATCGGGAGGGGCAATCTGTTTCCAAGTCTGTCTAATGTGAAAAAGGAATTGCGTTGCTGAAATTCACTGCTGTTCAGTAATTTGTGTTTTTTTTAAAAAGTGTTAATCTTTATTTTTGTATGATGTTCTTTTTTTTTTAATTATCTATGCAGTTAGAATTAAGTTGACACTGGGTACAAAGTTCAGCATGAAGATTGTGCTAGACCAGCTGCTGGGTTCTGGTTTTGTTGTCAGAATATCGCATGTATGTATCTTCACTGTTTAAACATGTCTTAACACACACATTATAGACACAAACACGCACATACACACAACCCACACATTATATATACTCCAGCTTCACTGCACAGTTTCATGGTAAAAATTAGGTGAGGAAACACCTGCATGGATTCTTCTTAAAAGCCTATAGGGTTTGAATTCGTATTTAGAAGAACCTCCCTTACATGGCAGTAGTGTTGGGTAAATGAACCCAGACTATGGCAGAAAGAAATTCCTGGTTCAGAAGGGGCTGAGAACCAGTCCTTGCATAGTAAATCAGAGATCCCCCCCCAAAAGCAATGACAACTTGTGTTTCAAGTAGTGGTTGGTTTGGCAAGAGTGCTTCACCTGATGAGTGCCACAGCCTGATGTGGTGGAGTCTTCCGACAGCTTTTGTCAAAAACTGTATTGTGGGCAGAACCATATGGTGGGCTAGCAGGGCATTGAGCCAGGAACCTTTCATCTGAGAACAATCCTCAGGGGAAAAAATGAGGTAGGGAACAAGGAAGACAGACACCTTAATACTGTAATCACTTAGGAATGGCAAGAATCAAATGTGCTGTTTTACAGATAAAAGGAACCCTTCTGTAATTGGGAGCCTAGAGAGGGAAAATCTCTTGCAGATAACATCCCTCAAAGATTGTACTTTCTTGCTACATAGTCCCTCTTTAGCATCAGTATGTTAAAAAGACTTGAATACTTGCAAGTAAATACTATTCCTTTGGATTTTACCATCGCAGTTCCAGAAAACCTTATTTGGACTAGAGAGCACGTTGACTTATTAATAAGACGTCATCCCAGAGTTGGTGATTAGACTGTATTTTGTGGAACTGCTGCAGTTTGGTTTCAAAACTAGCCAGGGTCTAGTTTAATAAATGTTGTCTAAGGAGCGTAGTTGCTGCCATTCAGTGGTTGCTCCTGATGATAATTCCTTCTCTGCTGGCAGGGCAGACTGAGTGGTTACGTACTGCACCTGTGAGACTGCACAGTTTCTGCAAGAGTGGCACGCAAGCCACACAGTCTACCCTAACCACATGGATGAAAGCTTTTAACATTACTGCAATGGTTTGTATTTTGGAACAAGCATGAGGTTGAGGCAGCCTTTGCCACTCATGAACATTGAATTGGGTCTCAAACATTGCTGGAAAAATGCAGCCAGCACTTCCCGTAATATCCACTCTAATAAGTAACATCTCATAGAAAATTCTAGATGCATTTTAAGTTACTTCTGAAACTTGAGGTGGGTTTTTATAGGGAAATCTAAACCGTTCAATTTTACGTATAACTTAATAAAAGATATACCTCACTTGGCAAGACGTTGGAAAGATGGGATATTTGTCGACAAATGTTATTGTCCTGTGTCATGAGTGAGCTTTTAAATTCAGTTACTTGTGCATGTGTGTATTGAAAAATCTGGCATTTTCCCAAGAGCAGTCTAGTTGACAACCCTGTATACAAAGTTTAGCTGGGAGATTAACTGCAGTTCTCTCCATGTTGGTGTTTTGGATTTTGTGGGCCATTTCAGATCTACAGTGTGAATTCAGTGGCATTCCCAGAGACTTGGTTTTTAAGCTTGTGTTCCTGATAATTGGTGGGATGATTGAGAAGAATTTCATAAGCAAATTTTAGTGCAACACCACTTTCATAAAATAGCTTTGCCTTCTCAATTGTATGGTTTAGGCTTGCCTTAGGACCCAGCAAGATTGGGTCATTATGTGGTGAAGTGCCAAATAGTAGTCCTACCCAGTGGAGATTATAGGTTTCCACACCATAAAATTTTTGGCCAAACATTGAAGGGATTAACTGTCAGAAAGCTGGAGTTGGTATGCTAACTGAGATGAGGTGTCTTAAAGTGTACCTCAGTTGATTCATCTCTCCATGTAGCTTGTTTTTGTAAGAAGAGACATGACTGGCTCCAGTTTAATGAAGTCTTGGGAACCTTGTGAAGGTAGGCCTTTACCAGGAAATGGAGACTGATCCACCCTTACCCTAAAAATTGATGGCGTTTAGCCCCCTGTCCCTGTGTTCAGGCTGTTGACTAAGAATGCTTGGCACCATTGTGTTGGAGAGGCTGAGACTAAATGGATGTTGTAGCGTCTGGGACCTTTAAGAGCAGACACAATCAGAATCATTCTCTTTTGCAGTACAGATCATGCAGCCAGAGACTGATATTTTTAGCTAGCAGAATCTCTCTGTGGAATTGTGTTGCAGCAGCATAAATTGGAGACCGGTTTTTCTGGGAAAAGGGTGATGTTTTGCTCTTTGAAGCACAAGAATCAACTAAGCTGTTCATCTTAACTGCTGGAGAATTGCCCTTGGAATCAGTCACGATTTCTATTTCTAGGTTCTGTGACAGGAAAAGCAGTTTCCTGGCTTTACAGCACAGTGCTGCCAGGGTAATTTTTTTTAATTCCTCAAAAGGTTTGCTTCTTTTTGTCCCCGGCTTGTGATTTGTTCCTAGAAGGAGAGAAAAAGGGGTGTTGGTATAACATGGGTGTGTGCTTTGTTCAACAGACGACACGGGGCTATACTTAAAACTGTTGGTTCTCCATATTACAGCACAGGCATATTTTTTTTTTACAAAAAAGGTAAAAAAATTCTCAGCTAAATGAAAATCTGGGAATAAAAAGTAATCTTACCTAAGTCATCTTTTGTCTATTAATTCACCTCTCAACTGCACGTTTTGTGGGGTGGGTTCCAGAGTTTGTGTTGGCTTTAGATCAGTGTTCTTCAACCTTGGGGCCTTGAAGCCACATTTGTGTGGTCATGGCAAGTTAGGGGAACCTAAAATGGCCACCAATCTTGACGTGGTATGGTGCAGGAAGGGGCAGAGGGTTGCCTACAGGCCAACATTCCACATGTTAAAAGTATTTACGTACAGCTTTCATATGTAGGATTGTCACTGAGCCTTGCTTCACTGTTGGACATTGCTGTCTGCTACACGCCATTCTACGTTACCCTGTCTAGCACTGATATAAAAGTCAAGGGGATGTGTTATCAAAGGGGTGAGTCGAGGGATGAGCAAAAAAATGGGTGTGGTAAGTTCACAAAGAGTCACTCCCACTGTAGACTGTAGGAGTAGGAAGTGGCTGGTTTGGGTCTTGGTATCAATGGTGGGTCCTCAGTCTCTATTTTGGGTGGTCATAGCATGAAAAAGGTTGAAGGCCGCTGCTTTTCATGTTACAAATCATTCCTACGCTATTGGCAGTTCCTTCCAATGCCCTCTCTTAATAGGATTCCCTCTCCCCTGCATTCTTGCACTTGGTGTCAGCCAGCGGGATGAGTCCTTTGCAGAACAGGTTCTTTCTCTGAATTCCCCAATTGCAGCTGAGAAGGGAACAATCTTTGTTTCATGTATTGACGTTTAATTTTTTTTTTAAAGAAGCACAAATCATTTTGTAAAATCACCTTGAAACGGGCTTTGTCCAGATTTACAGTACAAAATGTCAACAGCAACAGTAGCACAGTGTGTTTATTAGGATCAATTAAAGAGCCACCAAGTTGTGAGATGGTCATCTCTAGAGATGACCTTCAGGTGGATGTTTAACAGTAGAAAATAGGCATGGGTGGATTGGTCGGAAATGCTGCCATTGCAAAGCCCAAGTCTGCCCTTAATAATAAAGTGGAATGGAGGAAGGGTCGTGCAGATCTAATTAAGCTTTAAAAAAAACAAACCATTCCTGTTGCAAATGGAACGTGGGCTGCAGCAAGTCATGCTGAGGTGAAGGAGCCAGGGCTGCTCTCCCTTTGAAAACATCCATCTACAGAACTTGATCTGCCTTGACAGGTATGCGTCATATAAAGGAAACAAAGGTGATGCTTTGAACTGATTTTGGGAGGCCTATTTATTGTAAGAGAGCATCTTTTTGCACATTGAAGTAGGAGATATATATAGATAAGTTGAGAAGGAAGTCAGCACTTTCTCCAGTGGTCTACATCTGAAGAAGGAGAAAAATCTCAAATCCCAGAATAAGTTTTTCAGGAGGCAAATGCTCACAAACCCTGTACTCCATAATATGATTTTCAAGAGAATTATACCCATAAATCTAAGGTTGGGGTGGGTAGATGGATGAGTGACCCTACTGAATACAACCATGAGATTCTTTGTTTTTCAAGCATTGGAGATGCTTGGAAAACATAACTTGGCTTGTATACATTTGACTTCCAAAGAGCACTAGTCAGTACTGCATCCCTGCTGGGAGATTCCCATAGTAGGCCATCAATAAATTTTTGCGGGCTTCTCCGGTTTTTTTTTGCAAGTACAGTCTTGGTCAGAGAACCTTCTTAGTTTGGGCATGAAAGAGAGAATTAAATTATCAATGCACAAGTCCTACCTGTACACTTGAGGAGTAAAATTCGGACCATAAAATTATCCTTTCCGAGGGATTAAGAGCATATACATAAAATAAACATAAGGTCTACTCTAGTGGAACGGCTATCGTACTCGCAAATCAGGCATGCAACTTGAAGATATGCCCTAGAAAGAGCAAAGACCTGCTGCATTGTAGAACGTTATCCACGAAATAATTTCAGTCCCTTCTAAGTTCCATCCATGTAATGTGTATAATATGCCTCACAAGCTTTTTTGTGTTGAATCAATTGCTGTGTCCCTTATGGAAAGTCTGATGTCAAAAACTGAAATGGTAACTGCTGAGCAGATTTTGAGGTCTTTATGAAATAATCCTTTTAATAAATGGCACCAGCTTTTTTGGCTGGCCTGGCAAAGTAAAATCATGTTGCTAGGGAAACTAGGAATGTCATTGTTCAAAACACATTTCTCTCTTAGAAATCTACATTCCAATCCACGGGAAGATGCTCTGGTTTAACACTGGAACTTTTTTTTTTAGCTTCCTGCTTCACCTTAAGAATGCAGGAATGCTAGGGCCTGGTCTGTAAGTATATTGTTCAATTGTGACAAGCCCTCCACCTGCTACAGCAAACCCTCTGGGAGAGTGCTTTGCTCGCCTGCCTTGCTTTCTCCAGCAATGCTGCTGTGAATTGGGTCCATTGACAGCAAAGAAGATACAGGGTATCTACAAGATAAATGGGTGAAAGTACTCTGAGCACTTAAAGGCATGATATAACTTAAGTATTGTCTGCCATTACTGAGTTTGGGCCCTTCCGATGTCACACATCATTCTCCCCTTTAAAGCAGTCAGTGCCAATCATGACAGGTACTTTGACAGTGTGCTACTTAGCGCACTGCTGGGAGTGCCAGCACCCAGCCCCGCACCTTCCTCCCCACCCCATTGCTTCTCCTGCCACTTTACAGACCAGGTAAGCTGGTGGGTGAGGCGGGGAGAGGTCAGGGAGAGCGGAACAGGGGAGGGGGTGAAAGAAGGTGGAGCACAGGAATGGGGTGGGCATATCAGGAGTGGAAGGGGCAGGATCAACAACATCACACTGATATCCTTTCACCTTCCCCAAACCTGATCCTATTCAGCTAGCACAGGTCTGAGTAAACCCTTCCCCCACCCCCATGGAGGCTTACCCTGAGTAAGGGACAATTCCATGCATGGGATAATTTAAAAAGGAATTGAGAATAAAACTGCTATTATTATGCCATTGTACAAATCGATGGCAAGACCACATCTAGTCACCAATTCTGGTCACCACATCTCAAAAAGATAAGGGGAACTAGAGAAGGTGCAGAAGGGAGCAACCAAAATGATTACTGGGCTGGAGCACCTCCCTCATGAAAAAAGACTGCAGCGTTTGGGGCTCTTCATTCTAGAAAAGAGGTGCCTGAGCGGGGGACCTGATCGAGACATACAAAATTATGCATGGGATGGATAAAGTGGATAGAGAGATGTTCTTTTCCCTCTCTCACAGGACCAGAACCAAGGGCTGTCCACTAAAATTGAGTGCTGGGAGAGTGAGAACAGATTAAAGGAAATAATTTTTTACCCAACGGGTAATTAATCTGTGGAACTCCTTGCCACAGGAGGTGGTGATGGCATCTGGCTTAGGTGCCTTTGAAAGGGGACTGGACAGATTTCTGGAGGAAAAATCCATTGCAGACTACAGGCCGTGGTGGGTAGTGCAACCTCAATATTTTAGAAGTAAAATACCTCTGAATACCAGATGCAGGGGAGTGGCGCTCACCCCTGCCTTAATAAGCTTATTTTTTTACACATTCAAGAACATTGAGATAGAGCCCAGACTCCTGTCTTTGCCGCTTCCTTTGGTTTCTGGGTGCACATATCTCTGCACAATTGCAGCAATCTTAAAATTCCAGATTTCTCTGTTGTTTTGCTCCAGGCAGCTCTCACCTCCATCCCAGCGGAGAAAAAAAATGGTTTGAAGAGGAACTGGAAGTTCTGTCTTCAGACAATGGGGGCGTCACTCAAAACTTTCTTTTTCCTGTATGGGTGATTGGGGTCAGAGTGCCTTTCCCCTGGCTTGGAGTTCCCTCACTGTTTTGATTATGACCCTTAATTCATACAAAGAGAGATGATATTTGCTGGCTGGTAAGTACACGATAGCTGTTGCCATGGGTACTGTTATCACTCAGTTACATTCCTCCTGCAGTGTAAAGGGCTTGTTTTATTTCCTATTTATGTTCCACAGTCAAATTCAGATGCTCTGACAGACTGGCCATTCAAAAATTTTTTATTTCTCTCTGGGTGTGATACTGCCGTGGTCTGTCTTACTCTGATAGCTATGCAGAATCAAAACACACCACACTTAGATTCCTATAATGAATAATGTGTTGAGAAGGACAGTTGGCAGATAGATTTCAGGTTTCTCTTGTGAGCTGTACAACCTGAATAGTCCAAGAGCCTTTGGTTCCTTGATAGTGGAAGCTTTCTCAGATGGAAATACACTTGCTAGCTTTTTCTTTGTGTGTGCCTAGTAAATGAGTCCGTCAGCCACTGCTTCCATGGCTACCATAACAAACAAGACCACAGAACAGACATTCAGTAGGGCCAGAAGAAAGATAAACTGGAAACTTCACAGTGTGATAGAGCAATAGGAACAGAAGGCAGAAAGCCCCACAAAATCTGGCATGGATGCGCATTTCCCTGACACTCTGGTATGTGGCTGTCTCTAATCGAGGGAGCGATGCCAATATCTTCAGGAGCACGAGGGCACGTTGGCTATGGAGTTGACACCTCCATCCGATGGTTTCCTGAAGGAGGAAGGAAACTTTACATGCCACTCTCTTCCAAAGTTAACTCCTATCTCCAGAGGTAAGGGCCTGTTTAAAAGTAGAATAGTAAGGGGAAATAGCAGGAAAATGTCTGACTTGTGAAACATCCCAGGAGACTGGGCAGGAGGTTTAATTGAGAGAGTTAAAGCCTCCGTTTGCCTGAAGATAAGATCTGAAGGTCACCAGAAGCTTCTGTAAGCGGCAGACCTTGAGAATTGCTGATAACAGCTGAGCTGTCTCCAGCTGCCTGTGAGAGAGGAGTTGTGCTGGGCCAGCTGTTTCTTTGGTGGGAGCAGAGAAGCCGTTTATCAGCCAGCAGGAAGGCAATCATGAGGCCAGAAAGAAAAGACTAGACCACAAGTACCATCTGTATGTTGTTGTAGTTCTTGAAAGACAGAACTTCTTTGTAATTTGTAAAAACCCCTTGGGGGTTTATAGAAATAAAGCCTGCCTATGTAAACTGCCTTGAATTAAAGTCAGAGGATTTAATTAAATCTATTGACTAAGAAAGGAGGTATATAAATACTATATCATCATCATCATCCCTGTAGAACATTCTCATTGACTAAGGGCCCCATCCCATCCAAATTTCCGGTGCTGAAGCAGCCCTGGGATGATGGAACAAACGTTGCCTTATCTTGAGGAGACCTCCATGACTGCCCCTCCACTGCAGGTTTTAGCGCATGCCGTTAGCACAGCTACATCTGCACTGGATAGAATTGGGCCCCAAGGCTACAATCCTATGCATACTTACTTGGGAGTAAGTCCTTTTGACTATAATGGGACTGAGTAGTAACATGCATAGGCTTGCACTGTAGGAAGGCATTTATAATCACAGTGAAAACCATGTTGTGGTATTGTAGACAACGTAAAGGAATGACCTTATTCAACTGGATGAGGAACACAAAATAAAAAGTCCAGCTTAAATGGGTTTTTACTATCCTTCACGACACTGTGTTAATGAACAAGTTCTCTCTATAATGTATAAAACATCAGGACAACAAGGCATTAAAACATTAAAGGTTGAATCCAAATCCGCATTGTGTGTTCTCTTTTGCTGCAGATATTTATACTGCCATCCTGAAGCCAAAAACAGATGTTTCGATAGGCACTCAGAAGTAAGTGATACTCTTTGAAAAGCAAAATAATTGTAACTGCACGTGTTCTGGAACCTCTTTATTATACTGTTACTGTATGGGTCCCATTACCCACAATTAATACATTGCTCGCCCCCTGGTGGCAACTGGGGAGGAAAATATGAGAAACAGAATGTGTTCCCCTGCAGATACTGTTTGTTGAGAAATATTGTACATTCATACTGCTTTTCGTATGGCAAAAACATGCTGTATAAACCAACTGCTGTTTTATGGATGCAGTAAAGAGGAACCAGAGGAAATGAACCATTAGTGGATCAAATGATGTAACCCTTGGTAATGCAATACCAAACCTTTGGTAATGCAATACCAAACTTTGAATGAGAAATAACATGCATTTATTTAAAAGGTTTCTAGCCCCCCTTTTTCAAAAGTGATTCTAAAATAAAAATAGAAGAATAAATTAAACTAAATGGCATAAAATAACAAAGCAATGTAAAACTAAGAGGACAGGGAGAGACACTGGAACCAGCATCAAGAGTAAGGACTACTTCTTCAGCAAAAGCCTGGGCCGGCCTGCTGAAACACATGCTTTTGGCCTCTACTTAAACACCAATAAGAAGGGTTCTGATTGAATCTCACATTCATTGTGCAGAGGCCATCACACAGAAATCTCTCTACTGCATCACTACCCATCAAGCCTTAGAAGGTAGAACAATGCAGTGGAGGCTAATCTCAGGAACTTTCAAGAGGCAGGTATTTTCATATGGGGGGAAGAGAGATAGTCCTTTCAAATCCCACTCTGTTTAAAATTTTAAAGGTCATAACACCAGGGCCAGCCTTAAGCTATTTTGACCAATGTCATCACATTGGGCCCCGTACTTTGGGGGCCCCTGCACCAGTGCAGCAAGCATATTGCCTGGTGCTACAGTCAGGATCTCCATGGGTTATAGGTCAGTGGGGTGAGCAGAGCAGCTATAGCTTGGGCCTTCCCACCTGGTCCTGCCGCTGAACGGCCCAAAATTGGCAGATGGCAGTGACCTCATCATGTCACACACACAAAGCAAGGCACCACAATCGTTCTTCTAGGTGAGAGGGGAGACCCTGCGGGGAGGTTGGGGGGGTCCTGCAGGAATGCCCCACATTGGGCCCTGCTGCCACTCCTAGAGCCAGCCCTGACCAGCACTTTGAATTGTGTCTGAAAACATATGGCAACAAGGACAGCTTTTACAGCGTAATACTTATAGCACCTAGAATTCGTCAAAACTCTTGCAGCTACATTCTATACCAGGTCTTCAAGGGCAGCCCCATGTATAGCATGTTGCAGTAATCCAACCAAGAGGTGACTTACAGAACCTTTGGTTGAAAAGCGGTTTATAAATATTCTTAAGAATACATAGATAACCATGATCAGATCTGTATGGTACTGAAATGGGCACAGTTGACATACTAATTGAAGCAGGACAAAACCTCCCCAAGCCACAAGCTGGGAAGCCAGGTTCAGAAGTACTCCCAAACGGAAAACCGTGATTTTTCAATGTGAGTGTAACCCCATCCAGGACTGGTTGACACATAATTGCCACAGTAGTAGAGCCCCTGACTAGAAGAGCATTTAATCTCAGGTTGTTATAAAATTTACACTATAATTTCTTTAATAGTTAACAATTTCTTATTTCAAATTTCAAAATGAACACAATTATGTGTTTATCTTAAAATGAAGAATACAGACCAAGGTGAGTTGGATTTATGGCACTATGCTTTTGGAGACAGCACAGCCTCTACTACAAAGTTTCTCATAGTTTATGGATTGGAACCCTTTCTGAACTTCCACTTCCAGTAAACCCTTTCAGTTAGGGCATGCCCAGATCAGTGACTCATGGAGAGCAAGAAAGGTGGGCTCCTCCTGAGCACGCACAATTCCAATTCAAAGTGTATCTCCAGGGTAAAGTCAGAAGACATTGTGCTTAACAGCACAATCTGATGCATGTCTATCAGAAGCAAGTCCCAGTGTATTCAGTGGGGCTTAGTCTCATGAGAGTGTGCACAGAATCGGAGCTTGCATGGCTAAATGCATGCTAACCAGCTGTGCTGGAATAAGCCCTGATGCACCAGAAATGTTTTGTGTGTGGAAGCAGGGCGGGGGGAGAGGAATGTAACATAGGGGGCAACTCTGTTCAACATATTAAATTCTAGAAAGCAAAGCAGCAGCTTCTTCACATTAATGGTCCCATCCTACAGATAAGCAGCCCATGGGAACCTGCTCTTTATATGTATTGATGCTTTTTTTTACATACATTATATGAAAAGTGCCTGTCCTTCAAGTGTCCACAGGAATCCAGCAACGAGGGAGCCAGCAACATGTCTAAGGGCCCCTCCTGGTGCTCTCTCTTGCGCTGAATGTGGAGAGATCTGTGTGTACTGCTGTATTCAACCTGCTATTCCACAGAAGCATTTCGGGATTAGATTGAAGGGTTACTAAATATTATTTTAGCATATCTTTTCCCCCACACACATTCCCCACTCTCTTGCCTGGAGCTTTAGTCCCACTCGTTCATCTACTGAGAGTGCAATCCTAACTTGGAGTTAGGCTGGCACATGTTAGGCCAGCAAAGTTTGGCAGGCACAAGGGCCACCATAAAGGGCGTTTGAACCAGTTTTGGAGTCAGGTAGGATGGTGCATGACTGTGTGCTGGCTTTGCTGGCCTGACTGTGCCAGCCTAACTCCAGATTAGGATTGCACCCTGAGGCTCGTCTGGAATGCATAAAAGAGTACCTATCCTGGAGATACTGAGACCTGTTTGGCTGCTATGGGCGCTGGCATGAAGGACAGCAACTCAGTAGCTCCTTTGCTAGCAACTCCAGGCAGATTTCCTTACCAGGGTTTCTGATAGTTTGTTTTCTGATTAGTCGAATCAATAGCCACAGATAGTTGCTCTTGGCCACTTTTCTTTCATCCCTCATTTCATCATCACATCTCATTTCTCACAATTCTCTGGTATTATGGAGATGACTGCAATCTTTCAGAAATTCTGCAGGCTGGCTGAATATGTTGACAATATTTTGCATACAGTGGAATGCCACTAATGACAGCCTTATTTTGCAGCAAACCAACACGGTCTCTATTGCTTTCTGCTCAGTGAAAACTCTGATGATGGAGAACATCCTCAAGATAACTCACACAGCTAGCAAGGGCTGCAAATACACGGGCAGTTGTTGCTTCAAAGCTTGTTCTGGTGTGTGACCCAAGGCCTATATGATGCTGCACTGTTAACTAGAGAATGTATGACATGAGACAGTGATTCAGCTTCGCATTTCAATTCCTGTTCCCCCCTGCTGTCTCTTTAATTACAGTTTGTCATAATGTCATATAAATGACTGAATACAGTTTTTTAAAAAAATTGTGTCATTTGCACCAACTTTGTGATCTTGTCGCTCAGGATTTTCCCAACGTAGACAGAAAGCCACAGCCTGCCTGGAACAAACCACATTCTTCAAAGGAAACCTTGAAAGCAGGTGAGCAGCATTCTGAAATCAAGCCAAAGGCCTGACATCATTTACTTGAAATAGCTGGCCATTCTTGTTGTAGTATTACTAGGAGCTTTAAATTTCTACCACCACACACACCCACACCCACACCCACACACCAGGCAAGATAAAAATTGTTAATGCATCTCTGACATTTCCTGGGATAACAAAGGAAAAACATGGTCCAGCTATACCGTGGGCCCTAAGTATTCATGGGTGGTCTGTTCCAGGACCCCCTACCCAGAAGATACCAAATTCCACAGATCATGAAATCTGCAGGGACAGCGCTGCAATTTCTTACCTGGAGATGTTCTGATACCCTTCAGCCGTGCGGTTGGCATCCATGGATATTCAAATCCATGGATGCTGAGCCACAGATAAAGAGGGGCCACTGTACATACTAGCTGGCCAATCCATGATCTCTAGAAGGGTGAAAAATGGAAGCTACCATGTAACTATCGTGCATGAGGATCTGACTGAAATTGGGTACCTACACTGCTTCCAGCTTAGACACAGACAGACTGTGACAGGGTGAATGCATTGGGCAATAAGAAAGCAACTCTATCTCATGATCTCAACAAACTAAAGTATCATACTACTGGATTGCACATACATGCATGCATACATAGAAATCCTTTGCGACCCTGAGCTATAGGGTCAGAGTTGGACAAACTAGGCATCCCTTCAACTGGCAGCCCAATCCTAGCCAACTTTCTAGTACTGATGCAGCTGCAATCCAGCCGTGGGATAAGGGAACAAATGTTCCTTTGCAGAGGCCTCCATGACCGTCTCCCCCATGGGATGCAGTGTGCACCCCATTCGCCCAGCTGTATCAGCACTGGAAAGTGGGTAAGGATTGGCCTGTGAGTTTGAGCAAAATCCTGGACTTCTGCACGATAAAACAGCAGTGAGATCCCTTGAATTGACAGGTGACGCACACAGAAAATACACGGAAATGCTGCATTTGCTTACAACAGATATAAAGGCAAGGAATATAACATTTCAGTACAATTGCAACCAGATTAAATCCCCAGTCAGCCACCCCCACCCCAGAAGTAATTGTGATGATGTCATTGTGTCACCACAATTACCTCCTGAAAGCGGCGCCCGCCCCCTCTGGGGAGAGCGGTGCTTTCAGCAGTGCAAAGGGCTGCTTGGGCATCTTGTAGCAGCATCCAGGCCATTTGTCTCGCTTGCGCCCCCTCAGGTCCGCCACTGCATTTCACTGATGTATTAGAGAGCAGGTAATTAAATAAAAATCATTTAATCAGTCAACATCCTAGTAGTTCCCAAATGAGTCATATTATATTATGTTGACAGATAAAAAGCCGATGCAGAAAAATCAGCTACAAAGTGCAGCACCCCAAAACCAAAGTGATTCAACTGTTCCAGCTACCAACAGTACATCACCGACCAGAGTAAAGACTGCAAACAAAAACCCTGGATGCAAAGCCGATGCTTCCAGATCCTCTCTCTGCATCCTCCTATAAAGGTTCTGCCAGGGAAGGTATCCAGAGAAGGCCACAGGCCAAGGGGAGTACTGCCTTGTGGTTAGCGCATATGCACCCCTTCCTACTCTCTAATTTCCCCATTTTACTGGGTCAGCAGCTGAATGGGGGAAGGACCTGGTAGCTTGATCCAATGCCACCATCCCAGACTCAAGACACCAGGCAGAGTGGTAGAGCCAGCTCTGGTTCATATATCCTGATGCAATACAAAACACAACAATGTACTTAAACTTAATAGAGAAATGAAATAAAACACACACACACACACACCACACCACACCACACCACACCACACACACAGTTGCGACACAGCCCCACAGCTCCTGTCAGGGGCTGCAGGTTCTTTTGGGTAGAGGAAGGAATAAATGCTTTTCAAGGCTTTTTCCATATAAATACAGGACTTTTATTACACTTTTACACATAAACAACTACAAACATTAACAGACATAGAACACAGGAGCACCTCTGAATTTCAGCGGTGTCTCCAGGCACCCATACTTACAACCAATCATCCTGCCCCAAGCAACACAGCCTCCAGCAGGATGTGGGAGAGTGTCTGAGGCAACCCTCAGGACAACACAGCCTGCTAGCATTCACACAAGGTTGGGGGGGGGGCAAAGTAAAGCCCCGACGCCAGGCTTTTATCCGCCAAAACACCAGCCGAATGGCCAGAAGTTAATTGGCTGGCCAATCCCACACAGACACTTGTTAGGTACTTTGTTAATGATCATTTGCACGGTAAGATTACCAACAGCTGGGGCTCTTGGTTTGTGTCCAAATTCTCCTAGAAAAAAACTCTCCAAGGACTCCCAGAGGCCAGGAGACACCTAGATGATGGGGGGGGGGCTGGCACCGGGCACCGGGCACTACACACACACACACACACACACACACACAAAAGCCATTGGGCATAACTGAATGAGAACACCTAACAGCTTGAAAGTCACTCATGTTAGAGATCAGAGTAAAAAGAGAATTGGGAAAGATATTAAGGGGGGGCTGTTAATAAGAGGATCAGCCCTGGGAAGCTGAAGAAAAGCAACTGTCTGAATTGTCAAGTGTGACACAGGCAGATATCCCCATGCAAAGGCAGCTCTGGGTAGCAGATACTGGGGGTGGCCACCACATTCATTTCCTGCTTGTGAATTTCTAGAGGCATCTGCCTGGAGCCTGCAGGAAACTGAATGCTTGACTTATTGGCCCTTGGCCTGATCTGGAAAAACAATGCTTACATTCTTATGGGTCAGGCTGCATGGTTTGTAGTCAAGCATTCAACTACTGTATACAGGGAAGTTAGACCAGACCAGATGTATGTTTGAAAAGGACATACATCTGGAAAAGGAAAATGTCTCTTAAGTGTAATTGAAGGTATTTTAATAGAAATGATCCCAAATCCAGAAACTTGGAAGGACACTCTGCAAATGCTCAGACACAGGCTGTGGTATCAGCATTTATGAAAACAAAGGATGCTAGCTCTAGGGGAAAAAATCAAATGTGTGAAGTACCGGTAGCTCTTATTGTCTTTGGAAAGTAGTTAAAAAGGAAGAAATAAATTGAGAACACAGTTGCAATGAATTCCTGTCTTGTAATGTCAACCAGAGCTTAATGTTGTGTCCGAGGTTGGCTCCAGGACCCAGGGGACCCTGGGGCAAAGCTTTATGCTGGGGCCCCCAGGATGTGTGCTCAACAAGGTTAGGAGCATCCAGGATGTTTCCCTTTACCTTCCCTGACTACCCAGATAAAAGAGAGTGATCTGTCTGCTCCTCTCAATGCTGCCAGGGCATTGAACATCTGCCACCACCAGAACACAATGGGAGATGTATCTAGACCCAGAATAGCACAGCAACTTACTTCGTCATTCTCTCCTTTCATAGACATCTGTGAATGGGTTTCCTCAGACACCTGTGTGCAGTGATGTCATTCAGGGGGAACGGACCAGAACTGGTGTTCCGGATCCTAACGGGCTCCGTGGCTGGTTCCGGGTTCCCGACAAGTGCCAATCAAAAGTGAGTTCCTGTTCCTAAATCATTTGAATGACACCACTGCCTGTGTGCCATCTTGTGGGTAGGGAGAACAGGAGAAGGCAGCAACACTGTGGCTGCCATCCTATACACATTTTCCTGGGAGTAAGCCCCATTGAACACAATGGTACTTACTTCTGAGTAGACATGCATAGGCATGTGCTGTCAGAGTCATTCTGTTGGGAGAGAAATGCTACTGCTATCTGCAAAATTTAGGGCACAATGCCAGGCTCCCTGTTGCATCGATGCAATGTCAGTAGGGCCAACATGGGGGTGCCAAGTGGGTGGGAGGGGTGGCGGGCGTGCCAGCCTGGGGAGGGGGGTGGGCCTGGGATTAAGGCCGTTAGGCCACATCCAAGTCCTTGTCCCCGGACCATGCAACCCCAATTCTGGCCATGTGGCTTCCTCAGATCTGCGCCCACAATTTCATAGGTGCATATCTGAGGAAGCTATTGGGGAGGCAGGAGCCTCCTATGGTGTAAGGACATGAATGTGCCTTTCATGTCAGCTGGGAGGCTCCTGTGTGCTCCAATGCTGCATTGGATGCAGAGCAGGCCCGCCGGCCTGCCAGCTCCAGCGCAGCATAAGATTGCACTGCCAGTGACTTCAGGGATTGGCCAGGAGGGCCCTGAAAAACTCAGGGACTATCAAATGCCCCTCTATAAAAGAGCTTTCAATTCCACTGTGTTTAAATCCTGTCTTCCAGGCATTTAAGTACTGAATGACATTGGAATTGATTAGATGATATTGATCTGCTTGAAGAAATCACCACTACATGTACTACAGCTAGCATGCTAGTCAGTGATCCATGCTGCATCAGTGTCAGCAACTAGGAGTGAGACAGTGACACAATTCTTCTGAAACAATTCTCTGCAGTCGTGGAATGAAAGAATCTGGAAATATGGACTCCACAATGATGGTGGTGGACAGCTAGCCCTCTTTTTGACAAAAACATATCTATAAGATTTGCTAATGGTAGAGTGGCATTGGCACTACGGGAAGGGTAGCCTGGGGCAAATGCCAGCAGAAAGACTAATCTGGAACACAACCACAGTAGGTGCCTCACACCTCATCCCCAGCCCTTCCAGCTGCTATGGATTAAAGAACAACTAAACCCTTCAGGCCTAATGATACATTAAATCTCCGGTCTGGTTTGGCTCTCAGAATGGGAACAATCATTAGAGAAGGCAATCTGGTGGACATTATAGATTTGGACTTCCAAAAAGCTTTTGACCAAGTCCCTCACCAAAGTAAACATACAAAAAATTAAGTGTAAGCATAACAGTCAGCGGATCAAGTCCTCTTATGGACTGGGAAGAAATAAATGGGCAGTTTTCACAATGCAGGGAAGTAAGCAGAGGGATCTCCCATGCATCCCTGATGCTATTTATTGTCATAATCTAGTCAGAATCTTGAGAGAAGGATAAGGTAGCCACATCAGGGGACAGGGAAACCCCAGAAATCCCAAAGGGAGACTCCTGTCTCTGCAAACTGAGTGGATAGGGAACAGGACAGTCAATGGGATTTATGAAAAGTGATGCACACTGCAGGACATTCTTAATTTTGGCATGTATGCTGATGGGGTATGATGCTTAGTGATTATTCAGGAAAGAAGCCTCACTGTCAAATGAGTATGCAGAGATAGTGAAAAAGGCAAATTTGCTAGGGACTATTAGGAAATAATATTTTTGGGGATATACAAAATACAAAGAAACCAGTCTCTGCTAGTTATGGCTGCTCTTAAATCAAGTGTAACATCAGATCCCGGGTGTTTCTTTGAATAAATGGGGTGGGGGGAATGCTAAGTGTTGCACTCTGTGCTGCAAATGGGTCTGAAGGCAAGGGGGAAGGACTGCTTTACACAGGAGCTCAAGCTCCTGCAACACTTAGCATTTTGCCACCCTATGTGAACGCCATTGAATCTATGGTTTAAAAAAAAGAAGTTGATGTTTTCCTGTATGAGAAGACTATCATTGGTGAATAGCCAGGAGACCATGTTCAGAGGCAGAATACCAGTTGCTGGGATGCGGGGGGGGGGCGGCTGTTATTGCCTTTGTGCTCTGCTTTTGAGCTTCGTATTGGGGGATCTGGCTGGTCTGCCTTGGGACAAGATGCTGGGGCTAGAATGGACGGACCCTGAACCTGATCCAGCCGGGCTCCTATGATGCTTTTCGGAACGAACGAACGAACGAATGCACGCCCAGAGCGCTGACATTTGGCAGCCCGGAACAAGCCAAGGCAGGATGACGTCACAGCGAAGCAAATGGGCGAGTCGCGAGCTGAAGAACTCATAGAGTTATTATACAGGAAGAACTAGGGAGCAGGGGCGCCCCCTTGTGCGCGCACGAGTTCCCTCTCCCGCGCGCTCTCCCGCCTCCATCCATCACCGGCGCAGGAGGGCGGAGCTGCACGGGATTCGTCAACGTCATCTCCCCTACACCCAGTCCCAGCCTCCCGGTTGTTTGTGTCCGCTTTTTTTTTTTTTGGTTTAGTCTTCTGGCTCCCGCCCGCTCGCGGTTTTTTGTTTTTTTAATCCCAAAGTGTGGCAAGAATGGAGGCGCACAAAGAGAACGTGCCGCAGCAGGTAGTAGAGGAAAAAACGGAAGTCCGCGCGCCCGCGGGCAGCTCTCTGGTGAGTCCTCCCGAAGGCGCCGTCGTTCCTATGAGGGCGAGCAGCGCCCCTCCCCGGTACCCCGTTCTACTCACTGTGGCGTCATTGACTTAGTCCGCGCGCGCCGCTGTGGTGTTTGACAAAGGAGGCCACGTGATGGGGCCGCGGCCATTGGGCGGTTAGTCGCGCGCTAATTCTCCAGCCCCTCCCCCCGCGATCAGGGGGTTTGAAGCGTTTCTTTGTGTAGAAGCCAGAAAGAGGCCGGTCAGTGGCACTTTACGGACAAATTCATTCACAGATTATGCAGGATGGCCAGTTTTTTAAATCCGTTCCTCCTGCCCCTTTTTAGCCGCCCCTTGATCTGCAGGAAACAGCCAGTGAAGCTTTTTTCTTTGGGGGGGGGGGAGATGACTATTGTCACTTATTGAGCAGCAGCTTTACCTGCAAGAATTAAGGCAGAGGAGCAGGGGTGGCTGGTTTGCTTTCTGGTCAGTTGGCAACTATCACCATAGTTGCCAACTGACCAGAAAGCAAAGTTCTGGCAAGTTGTCACTAAGCATATCCTTAACCAGAAGCAACAGCCAAATTTCAGTTCTGGCAGTAAGCCTATGTGGGGAAGAAATTGTTTGAACTCATCATATCATACTCCCATGCAGTTCTCTTTACAGTGTAACGTGGGAGCCATGCATTTGCATGAGATTTTGACTTCTGTTCCTTAAAAGAACCATCACAAATTAATTTTAATAGAAATGGAACAGCTTCCAAAATTCCCCATTCTTAGATTCCCACCCATCCACCCCAGTCAATTACTGGCATATGATTGGAATTGAATAAAGATGTGTGTTGCTGTGTAATGCATGTTTCAAACATTATATGTATTTTGTTAATATGTTAAACTTTCAGGAATATGCCAAAAAATGTATACACACATTGTAAACGTTTAATTTACGTGATAGATTTGGTTTTGTCATATGGGAGGTGTTAAAAATTTTCCTGCTTGATGTCACTTTCGGCCATGATATCACTTCCAGGTTAATGACATTACTTCTGGTTGGTCCTGACAATTTGTTATTCAAAAAGTGGGTCCTGGTGCTAAAAAATTTGAGAACCACCGTACTAGTATCTAAATTTGGTCCTGCAGCATTATCTGTCTCTCAAACTCCAGTCCTCACCTTTCTTCCAGGTCAAGCAGCGCTGTAGACTTGATGGCCAAGATGATGATAATAAGAAAACGACGACTGGTTCCAGTGACTTTAGTGACCCAGTTTACAAAGAAATTTCTTTGACCAATGGTTATATCAATAGAATGAGTAGAGATGAGCTGAGAGCTAAACTTGCTGAATTCAAGCTTGACACAAGGTATGCATTTTTCAGGTGCTTGTTGCCTGTGAATACAAAGGAATACATGATGTATGTAATGTGGAGACCAGATAATTAGTGATCCCTGGTTTAAGGAAGAAAGAGAGAACATGAACTAAAGACACAAGCAGAGTTTGCCAGCTGTGGGCAGAATCAGTGGAAATAGCCCCAATTAAAGGAGGCTCTGCGGTTGAAGAAGGCTTTGAGACAATTTAATCACTATCCCTCTCCCACTCTGTTGTTAGTGATGTGATTTTCCTTCTGCTTGTATTATTTCAGGATTTGCATTATAAAGGTATAAGGATATAAATTACAATTCTGTAAAAAGAATGCATGAAAGAAGTTCCATTCACACTTTCTAAGTGCTTGAGTGCTGGTGAAAAAATGAATTCAAAGTAGAATTATGGTGAATAAGAAGCTTAATGAGATTCTCAATTGATGTGCTAGATAGTGAGTCTTGTCAGGAAAAAAATAAAGTTGTAACAAGTAGAAGAGCGTTAAACTTGGAGCTAGGATGCCTGGGTCCATGTCCTGTTTCTCCATGGATACATTATGTAGCATTGTGCAAGTCACTTCCTTTTCAGCCTTGGTTTCCCATTTATAAACTGGGAGTAATAGTGGCCAACTTAACAATTCTTATTCTAAATTTTTCAGATTCTTGTAAAAATATATTTGGGCTTGCTTTAAGGTTGTCATGTCTTCCTCTACACTTGGCTGAACAATAGGAGCAACTTTCTCGTGTGACCTGTTGCATCCAGGCTGGACATGCCATTCTTTAAAATCATTTTATAGTAGTCTGCCAGATGCAGACAGACATTTGCAAGAAAAGTGGGCATAGAAATGGAGTGAGAGATGACATGTTCCTGCTGTGGCTTCTACTCAGCCTCAGCACTGTGTTAGCACCCTGCATAACGCTATCTATTACAGTGGTTCTCAAAGTGATGGGTCATGACCCACCACCCTGGGAAGCACTAGCTTCTGCCTCTTTAAGAGGCAGGGAGAGGGGGAAGGCAGCGATGCGATCCCCAGGATTGTGCTGTTGTCCTGAGCGAAGGGGCTTTCCCTTATAGCGTTGGGAGTCCAGAGGGTGTAGGGAGTGTTGTGGGAATCCCACAGGGCTCCCCAAGCTGGAGAATAAAACGCGATCGCAACCCATTTCGGGTTATATTCCCTGGATTCCAGCAATGCAAGGGATGAGTTCAAAAAAATGCATAGGGCAGCAGCGCTATCCTGGGGATCATGTTGTTGCCTTTTCCCTGGCCCTGCAAAGACTTGTGTGGCTCCCAACTCCCTCATAATCTATGAGACTTTCTTCTTCTTTGGCAGAGGAGTGAAAGATGTATTGAAAAAGAGGCTGAAGAACTACTATAAGAAGGAAAAGTTGATGCAAAAACAGCCTACAAATGAAGATAATTACTATGATTACATCTGTGTTATTGACTTTGAAGCAACTTGTGAAGAGGGCAATCAGCCTGAATTTACACATGAAATAATAGAATTTCCTATTGTCTTGTTAAACACTCGGACACTAGAAATAGTAAGTGCTCCTGTCTCCTGCTTTTTTAAAGTGTTTTGTATCTGCTTCCAAAAGGGGGTAGCATTTCATATGAATGTTGAGTAAAAAGGACCGTTTTCAAAAATTTAAAAGTACAGTATTTATGAATGTTTAATGTATACTAACTGTTCAGTTTATAGGCACTCTTGTGAGCTACAGTGGTATTTTAAAACAATTTTTATTTCCTCCTTCAAGGAAGAATAAGATGCAACTTTGCAAATTGGGGAATGATTTTGGGTGGAACAATAGCCAGTGCAAAATATTTAAGGACTCTGCCCCACTGCTTAAAATTGCAGCATTCTGAGGTTGCGTTTTATTGACAGAGTTGAACTTTGTTATGCATTTAGGTGAGATTTGCCTCAGGAACTGTGGGATAACCCTTCCACTTATACACAAGAGTACATGGATTGTAATGGTGTACTTAGTCCCAGCTATGTTGGGGCCCTGAGATATGGGAGGTTTGGGGCTCTTTGAGGTCTGTGCTGATATAGGCTCAGTAGCCAACATAGGGTTTCCTGTGTGCCCACCTGGCTTGTCCTCCTTTCCTGGACCTCAGAACAAAGGCAGGGAAGTGATTAACAACACCCTATTCAGCCTTTGGGCCTTCAACCTCCCAAGACTCTGGAATCTCTCTTTCAGTCAGCCTCTAGCCCTTCTTATCCCAGGCCCACTCATATTCTCCTGGCCTTGACTAGTCCCCCCCTTTCCGGTTCCACCCTCCCTGTCTGGGGCAGTTTTGTTCTGCTCTGGCCAGTAGCCCACGCTGTGCCCTGCTGAGGCCTTCCCAGCCCCCTCAGCATGCAGCTGGACCTGAGCTCACTGGGCAGTCTGCTCCCTGAGGCAGATAAGTCTGGCCCTGGTCAGTCTACTGCTTGTTAATGTCTAGAGATACTGCTCATCTATCTAGCACAGATGTCTGAAATAGGAGCTAGCAGAACATCTTTTTTTGTTAAGCTTGGTCTATATATGCAGTAACCTGAGGTGGTCGAGTGGACTGTACCAATTTGGAGTGCAGATGTGCTATGGGTGCCACGTTGGATTGTTCTCTCAGGCACCAAGCTTTCTGCTGGTTACAAAACGTGGCACATTAGCAAGAATTGTTCTCTCTTAGCCTTCCTCTGCTGTGCTAGTTTTCTGATTGCAGGGTGTTTGTTTTACATAGGAGTACATTAAATAATGTGGTGTAAGTCCTACCGTTTGAAATGGTAGCCACTTCTACTTTATTCTGTCCCTGCATGTGTGGATCAAGTTAAGACCAAGAGTAGAAGGATTTAGATTTCATAAGTGCTTAATGAATGTTGTGGTTTCATTGTTAGTTTCTAATACTGAAATGCAGATAATGAATCTTTATTTTGTCTGATTCCCTGCTAGAAATTATTGCCTTATTTATTAGCTTTGCCTTTCTGCTATTATAAAAGAAAATTGATTTTCAGTTTTTTTTTTTCTTCCAAATTGCTACCAACTGAGCTTTGCTTAATTTATCTTCTAGGAGGATACATTTCAACGATATGTGAAACCAGAGATTAATCCTCAGCTTTCAGAGTTTTGCATTAATCTAACAGGAATCTCTCAGGTAACAGTCCACTGTCGTGAGCAGCAATAACACGGATGATTCTAAAAGGATACTAAATTGAGATTTTGACTGAAGTGCTACCATTCAAGTCTAAATGCATTTATGCTTTTTCCTCCTTATCCAAACCTAATTCATTCCTGACAATAGCCCTTATAGTGAAAATCTGGATGAGTACAATTATCACATCAATTTCATTTGGAAACATTTTTACACTATTGCTTATACTAACACACTGGCACCCCTGTGTCAGCCCTAGTGCTGTTGGGCCGACACTAACAGCAGCGTCGGTCCAACGGCACCAGGCAAAGGTGCCACAGTACTGCTACTGCGCCAGCCGAACTCAAGAGCTGTCTCAAAAGTGGTTCTGGGCAGGGGGAGGGCAGGCAGGTGGGAGGAACTGGGTGAGGGTGGGCCCCCCCCCCACTAGGCGTGCCAGCCCAGGGAGGGGGTGGGGCTGGGATACGGTCAGTAAGTCACATCCAAGCTGCTGTTCCCAGGCCGCGCAACCATGATTCGGGCCGTGCAGCTTCCTCTGCGCTATGCCTGCTATGCAGCAGGCGCAGATCCAAGGTATTCATAGGGGAGTCTTACTTTCCCAAAACTTTTATTGGCATATATAGTTGATACATAGCAATATAACAAATTGTTACATACTCAAGGTAAAAGAGGGTAGTAGATAGAGGAAGGGGTTAGTTTAAGAATCGCAGATAAATAGCTTGCTACTGTGAGGGGAGCATATCCATCACTCATAAAAGTAGGAAGAAGGTCATCAGGAGAGCCAGAAAAAGAAGAAAGCCAAGGTTCAAGGTGAATATTGCAGAAGTGTTGATGGGCTGAGCATTGGAAGAGAATATGAAATATAGTATCAGGGGACACATAACAAAAAAGACAAAGCCTTTTATCTTGAGGAATATTAAGAAAACGGCCTGCATGAACGGCCGAAGGAAAAATATTAAAACGAGCAAGCATAAAGGGAAGTCTGGAGCCTTCCCCGGGGCAAGGGTGCAAACGTGCTCGTGCCCCGGGGAGGCTCCTGAGCGCACCAAAGCTGCGCTTGATTTAGTGCTGGCCTGGGTGCCTTGCTATTCCAGCCCAGTTTAGGATTACGCTCTAAATGTGCAAGTTTATGTGTTAGGTCAGTGGTTTTCAAACTTTGTTCTGGGCAATTCTGGCATTCCTTGAACTCTTGTCAGCATTTCTCATTGGAAAGATCAGTGATGGCAGATTCGCTTCCTGAAAGACGGCTGAAACAATGTTGACCATTTTTTATCTTTCTCTGCCTATACAGTTGCTGGAGAATGTTGGACAAATTCTTGGCTGTGTTTTCAGTTTGTGTGAGGCTACAATGAACAACTGCCTCACTCGGGTTCCTCAGCGGATGTGCAATAGTTCTTGGGCAGACAAGGGCAAGCCGTTGTTTGAGAGTTAAAAAGTTGAAAAGCATTAGGAAAGAACCCACCATGAATGTCCAGTGCAGTGAGCTGATGTAGTGTAGTGGCAAACAGCCCAATCCTATCCTCTCCCACCTGGTGCTGTCGCACTAAAAATGGGTGCACTGTATCCAATGGGAGGCAGGAAGATTGTTATGTTGAAATAACACTCTTGAAATAACATTGCCTGAAAAATACAACTGCATTTCAAAATTGTTGTTTGTTTCCTAATTATTTGGGTGACACAAGAGTGTCTTTGCTTTTCACTGTTATGCTGGGCAGTAGTAAACGCGCATTTAAAATATTTTTCTTTTACTAATTCATGAAGCACCAAAGGTACAAGATGTACCTTTTTAGGTACAGGATTCCTTCTTATTGGCCTATTTTACAGAGAGTGCTTACTAGCCATGGTATATCACAAGAAACTGGTAGCTAGAAACTTTCAGTGCTAGTTTGATTTTCAAAAAACTACAACCTTCCTGATATTCTTTTAAAGACTTGGCCTGTTTGCAGTCTCAGTTTTTGTTGTCATCTCAGTCTTAATATTTTTTTCTTCTAACCTGAGTTTCCAGCATATAAAATGTTTGCATTTTCATCAATGTTTGGCATTGCATATTTTCAGGCCCTTGTAGACAAAGCAGATGAATTTCCAAAGGTTCTGCAGGATGCTGTAGATTGGATGGAACAGAAGCAACTGGGAAGCAGATATAGTTATTCTATACTAACAGATGGGTATGTTTTGGAAATAGAATGTCTGTATCCAGTCAATTCCACTTTTTCTGTATTACTGTCAATTAAGGAGTATGTAATACCAGATTTCGGCTATGATTTTAGTGACATTTCAGTAATACAAAGGGTTTATAATTTTGGGGTTATAATTTTGAAATGTTAAGATAGGAAATGAAACTTCTCCTGCAGTTGTGAACATTAGAACGCTATGGTTAATTCTCAAATAGAGGAATTCCCGAATACTCCTGTTGCTTGAGCTCCCTTCTTTTCTCCCATATATTTCTGTTAAGGAAAGCCTTGACATGGGTTCATTGGAAAGAGGCTTTCCTCAGACACTCTTAAAGTACTGTGCCCAGGTGTTGATTGCCCTTGTATCTGGAGAGGGGGAGAAAAAGAACAATTATGTGTGTGTGATATTTTTTTGCTCCCTTTTTTCAGGTCCTGGGATATGAGTAAATTTTTGAATATCCAGTGTCGTGTTAACCGTCTAAGATATCCTTCTTTTGCTAAGAAGTGGATCAATATTCGCAAAGCCTATGGCAATTTCTATAAGGTTTGTATCAAGGTTGTGTATCTTGCCTGATAAATTCAATTTATAGGTGGGAAAATGAAAAGTCTAGCAGATATATTTCTATATCAGGGAAGGCATGGAGCCTTTGTATGTTGGGACTAGTTAGCATTTCTTTCAACTCCTGTATATGTCAATTACTGACATAACATATATGTCAATTACTCAGGTTAGTATGGTCTGCTAAATATACCAGAATGTTGAAATTTCGAATCTGAAGTTTCTTTTGTCTGACTTCCAGAACTGCAGGAATTAGAATATCTAGGCATTGAACATTAATGACCCCTTTTTGAAGAAAAGAACAATTAAGTCTGTAATGCTGCATATCCTTTTCCCTTTACCTTTATTGAAAAGTATTTCACACATACATAACTATGATTAGTATCCACATAACCCATGTTATTCATATTTTTAATAAGAGGATGAGTGACTCGTGACTCCTTGCAGACAGGAACCTAATGTCCTCAAAAACAGAAGCATTGCATGAGAATCCTTTACAGGTCAGCACAACACAACCTGTACTTGATTCCTACCATTCTACCTTTGGCCTCTGAAGTGCTAGCCTGCAGTGCATTGTCATGCTGCCCAATCTTCCTGACTTGGCTAATCTTAGTTGCCTATGAGCAATTCTCCTTAGGAGCATCTTTGGACTATTCTCATTGCAGAGGTGGAGTCATTGGGAGGTGGGGTAGAGCTGCAGCATGGCTGTAGAGGTATTGAGGAGAAAGGCTAGTGAAGAGTGACTGAGGGTCAAATCCTATCCAATTTTCTGGCCCTAGTGTAGCTGTCCTGAAGGTGTGTGTGCTGCATTCTGTGGTGGAGGGGGGGAGTCATGGAAGCCTCCTCAAGATAAGGGAATATTTGTTCACTTTCCTGCATTGGCACCAGAAACGTGGATAGGATTGGGCCCTGACTCTTGTCAGTGCAAGCTAGATTAGTCTGTCAGTAGCAGCAGGGCATGGAGCAGAGTCCAACCAGTGGTTTTTTTCCTGTGCTCATCCCCTTTGGCTTGGTCACAAGACAAGGCTTTTGACATCAAGCTTCCTGCCACCAAGATCCCAGTCTTTTAACTGTTGCTGAAGTCTGATCAATGTGGCTTGGTCACATGAAGATAGAGATCTTTGTGAAAGAGAGGAACATTGTAAAGGGGTCGTAAAACTTGTGAGATTTATCTCCTAGTGAAGGGCAGGTTAGACTAGAGGAATATTGTATTGCTCCGTGTGCTCTTTAATAAGGCGTGCCCCGATATCCATGGTTTCGTTATCCATGGATACTGAGACACCTATTAAAAAGATAGGGAAACATTAAACAAATCTTTTTTTACCTTGTTGCAAAACCACTGATGTTCCCCTATTTTTTAAAAAGTCATCACCAGTATCCATGATTTCAGGTATCCACGGTGGGATCCAGAACAGAACCCCAGCAGATACTGGGGCATGCCTATATTGTGAATACTTTCCTGCAATTCTAGCAACTGTTCCCTTCTGCCCAATATGGAACCTCATTCTGCTGATGCATAAAACTAATGCTTCCTTTTAAAATAGCAGTAGTGTAATATGGTTCATTTCCTTTGCCAGGTGCCCAGAAGTCAAACTAAACTGTCAACCATGCTAGAAAAGCTGGGAATGGATTATGATGGACGGCCTCACAGTGGACTCGATGATTCTAAGAATATTGCACGGATAGCCATTCGTATGCTTCAGGATGGATGTGAGCTACGAGTGAATGAGAGACTGCATGGTGGGCTGCTTTTGTCAGTCTCGTCATCTGCTCCAATAGAGGGAGCTCCTGTGCCACAAATGCCCAAGCTTAGATAAGGGGTAGAAATTAAGTTGTGCTATATTGAGGACCATATCTGAGATCAGCTAGGAGGCCATTTCAGTGAACGAACTAATGCTTATTCCCCAGTTTAATAACTTGTTCAAATTTACAGCGTATTACTGCACCACAGATGTACTTAATATATGTTAGTCTTATTACCCTCTCTATTGATCCTATTAGTTTTTATATAAACTATATAGTTAATTGAAAAAATGGTTGTCTATAAAATAAAGGCAAAGCAAAAAGTTTGGTCCACACATGTAATGCTTTTCTTTAATTCAGTCAGTATGAAGTAGTATTGAGTAGTATGGTGTGGCTCACTTTTGCTTTCCTTCTTTAACATACAAGGGTATGCTGTGGAAATGTGACCAAATTGACTTACCTTCTGTTATAGTTGACAACCATCAATTTTGTCTTGCTTCAGTCAGGCACAGTGCAGGGTATTCAGTGTTTAGGCTTGGGCAGGGAATGTAAGAATATGGGATTTTATTTTAAAATTGTTCATCTTTAGACCAAATAATAGAAAGATGTTTCATACAGTAATCACAAACATTTTGTCTTTTTTGTGTTCAAAATATACTAAGTTTTGAATCAGCCAAACTTAGGAACTTTTAAAGTCTCATTCCTTTTAAATGAGTTAGGCATTTGTTTGACTCTGTCATTGAAAACCATGGAACCAAAAAGGGCTTGTCTTTTGCTGCCCATTTTTTGAAAGTACTTTTATGTACACTGAGAGCTTCTGCTTATTTTTCTTCCACTACAAATTAAATAGTGTGGTGTGATGCATTTTGTCTCCATTGTAAAGAGAACTGCAGGAACTTACTTCTATGATGTTTAATATGTTTTGACTTCAGGTTTGATATAAATATTCATTTATAAGACCAAAGGCAAACTTGCTAGTCGTGTATATAGAAATAATATGGCAAGTAGTCAGAAAAACCTGTAAACATTTGTCTCAGTGTTGCAAGTTTTGCTTAACATGAAAGACAGCTTTGATTTCTCCTGGCACATAAAATATATAATAGTTTAATATTCTACAAATGTATAGCTTTTGATGGTGGGTAAATGGACCTTCTATTTGAGTTGGTTTATCAACCATATTTTTAATTCCTTCCTTTCTCTAAGTAACTGTGTTTGCCTTGTGTGGGTATCATATTCTCTTAAACTCTCATGAGCCTGAAAGAAGTTATTGTGTCACTGTATTGAGTTGTCCAAGGAGTTTTATGGCTAAGCAAACATTTAAGTCCAGTGCAGTCCCAGTAATTACATATAGTTTTATATAGTTTTATATAGTGACTAATTACATATAGTTTTATACCACCTATCCTCCAAGAAGCTCAGAGTGGTGTACTTTCTCCCCTCCTTTTGTCCTCACAACAACCCTTTGAGGTAGGTGAGGCTGAGAGATTGGGACTGACTCAAGGTCACTTAGGAAGCTTTATGGCTGATGGGGATTTTGAACCTGGATCTTCCAAGTCTAAGCCCAAAACTACTACTACACCATCCTGGCTCTCCATTCTATCTTGCTTATTCTGTTTCTAGTTTCCTTCACTTACTATAACATCATTCTGTCAAAGCACAAGGTGGTTTCCATCTTTAATAAGGTTTGGGATCTAAAAGTGCAATCCTATGAATATTTACTCAGAAGTAAATCTCAACATATGTAGTGAAATAAACTCCCATGTAAATATGCACAGGGTTGGCAGCGTAGGAGATGATAATCAGACAAAAAAAAGAGATGGAAGGGAAGAGAAAAATAGGCACATTCAGGTTCTAACTCGTGTTACCCCAACTGCCCTATGGTTCTGTTTATAGTTAATGCACTCAGAACATGAATCAAGAGTTGGCTCCAATTAGACTACAAAATTTATCCTGAAGAAAAAAAAAAACCTTTTGGCAATTTCCCCACAGCAGTGAAGAGCCCAGTGCCCACCACCATCACTGGTGCAGCCACACCAAAAATGGGTGAACTGTATGGGGGGGGGGAGGGGAGGAAGGATTGGGAAGCTTCAGAGGTGAAAGGGGATTTAAATCCCCTACACCACTGTAAGCCTCTGGCTTCACAATGTGTCTCCTGCACTAGTGATTTCACTAGCACAAGGAGAGAAAGGTGAAAACTGAGTACACTGCTGCAAGGCACTTGATGGCTTTTTTGTAGCAGTTAGTGCTGGCAGATGACACTCATTCCACCAGCATAAAAGCCCATTAAGATTGGGCTGTAAATTGCAGACATGCAGGCGAAGATGGGATGCAAGAACTGTAGAGACTAGGCAAAAGCTCTGCTGAGCCACCCTTGAGTCAGCAACTTTTTGTGCTTGGTATGCATCTGTAACCTGATGCAATACTAACTTTTGCAATATCAAACAATAGAACAGGACAGCTCAGCCTTGATCAAGATGACACTGTCTTTGTGCCAGTGCAAGTCATAGGAAGCCATTCGCTGATGTTTAGGCAAGCAGAGCTAAATATGTTCATGTTGCTATTGGAAATTATTTTTTAATTCTGGCATGAATTATCTAAGATAATTCTATTTATCTGGTCTATTTTGGGCTAGTTAATGTTTCAAGTTAGATTTTCCAACAATTTCCTGAGGCCTGCCCCATATGTGCAGGTGTTCCATGGCAAAATGTGTCTATGAGCCACATCTGTGAGTGTCAATGTACATGGGGCTTCACATGTTCTCCCCAACCCAGGAATTTCTTCAGCCATGCTAGTCTCCAATGCTGTCAATAATTCATCCTCTGGCAGACGTATTCTGTTTACACATCACCCAGCAGTAGTTGCCTGGGAGTTTCCCCCAAAGGGCTTGCTCTTTTGAGGTTAGACAACTTCCTGATTCAGGCACACTATGTAATTCACCACTCCTGTTGGGAATTTTTTCCTTCATTGTTGTTTTGTTCTTTAACCAAGAAAGCAGGATCCCCACTGCACCCTGAGGAGCTGGTCAGGATGACCTGCTCTATTTGGAACCAAGAAAGAGAGCCTACTACCATTGTGTAATACCATCATGAGGGGGTGCAGTAAGCATACAAATCTTTTCCAGCTGAATGGTGGCCAGCCACGCTTGGCCCTATTTTTTCACCATACTTATTCTGGGGACCCCAAGTGTGAGGCGTTTTTCAAGGGAGAACGGGGAACATGGGCAAAGGGAGAAAAGTGGGGCAAATTACACATTTCATGTGTTTCATGGTTGTGCAATTGCTGAGGTCCAAGAACGTCAGTTTGCATTCCAGGCGTGTCATTTTATTGTGTCACAATGCCAGCACATCCTGCTTGATGATATCACTTCTGGCTATGACATCACTTCTAGGTTAATGACATCATATTGTGGATTCTAAAACGTGGTTCCTGATCTAAAAAAGTTTGAGTACCACTGCTGTAGAAGATAGGGAGGAATAAAATGGACCAGAAGATATTTGTTGCAATGATTTGAAAAGTTGTTTGCATTAACCACAGCTTGGGATGACTTGTCCAATGCAAATCTGTCTGTGAAGAGGAAGAGTTGACTGGATCTTGTCAACTCAAAACCATATCTTCCTAGCTATATCCTAGCTATAGCCCCTGATCAACTCATAGGGTATGACCAGCCCACAATCCATGCAGAGGAACTGATTGAGGATGTTGAATGGCATGATTATCCTGGAGCATTCAGAATGGCTTCTCCTTTACCAGTTTGTAGTTCCTCCTCAATTGATTTTGCTTCAGCCTGTCTCAAGGTCCCTCTAGTGACCCAGATCTTTGAATGTCTCCAAAATATATTAGAACTGCTCCACATTTTTGTAACTTTTGGTGAGAGCTGCCTTGACAGCTTCCTCCCTCTCAACAAATTTCAATGAAGGCTGTCAGCTCCTTACTCTATGAAGGATCCCTTGGATAGCAAGGAAGTTATTTGCTGCTGACAGAAGCAGCAGGAATACCCCTTTCCTCCAGCATGAGTTGATCAAATGATCCAAAGAATCAACCACTGTAAACAACATACTTGTTCTTTCGCACCAGCTGCTCAGAAGGTTCTTCAAGGATCTAACCTAGGATCCCTAAACGTTCAGCTGGCAGGACTGCATCACTCTTAGAGTGGGCCAAGAGTGGGTCAATTATTGAAAATAATGTGCACGTTTTGTAAATTAAGAATGTTCACAATAGTATTTGTGGCTGCATTCTGTCTTTTTCTCCCAACTGGGTTCTCACTGAAAGCAACCAAATCCTACAATTGCTTCTTCTAGCAGTCCAAAGATGGTGTATGATGGTAAGCAGGAAGGAGTAGGGAGGGGCTGTGTTGGCTAGTCAAAGTGTGTTGGGCCATTATATATGACTGGACAGAAGAAGGAAGAGATGTTGCTTACCTGTAACTATTGTTCTTTGAGTGGTCATCTCTACACCCTACCCACCTAAGTGTCCCCTCTGCAGGTGTGGCTCCAACTGTTTGCTTCCTCTACAAATACAACTTGAAATGGGATGGTTTTCAAAGGAATGGAAAGTGTGTTGTGTTTCTCATCTCGAAGCACATGGTGTATAATAGGGTATCCCCACTCCAGAGCAGGGGCAGAATATGCAACAGGGCTCTGGAAGCTTCCAAGGTCAGCTCTTTGTATGCAGAAGTCCACTACATGTGACTGCACCAATGACCACTTGAAGAACAATAGTTGCAAGCAAGTAACCTGTCCATCTGCTTAACTTGTTCCAGCTTAAGCGTGGCAGCACATGGTGTTACTGACAAAAGTTGCCAATTGAGAATCAGCTGAGAAACTCTCAACAAATTCTAATTCTCAGGCAGAGAGTCAGCACAAAGTTATCAAACTTCAGTAAACAAGGTAATAAATTGCCAGTAAATACCTACCCACTGAAGATTTTGTGGGGATAAAGGCTAAAAAAAGAACTCTTGCACCATGCTAGCCTTGCTTTATCTGTCCAATTAGTTGCAACATCGTTATCTGGGAGCATGATCCAGCCAAAGTTAAGCATGTTTAAGTTCCATTGATTTCAATGAAAGAGATATAAGCAGAAGCTTAACAGCCACAGTGAACTTAATGTGATGGAAAAATGCTTTACATGGGCTGGCACCAGTACTTGTCAAAGTAGTCAAAATCTCATGCTGGCTCAGCAAGTAAAATCACAAAATTCACTCATCCAAGTGATAAACTGGATGCACATCCCAGTCAAGACTGTAGTGCTGTTACAGGCATTGTGTGAATTCATGGGCATTCTATAGAATGCCTGGCAAAATATGATAGAAGCTTATAGGTTGGCCCTCGGCATCCGCAGATGACAAAACTCACAAATACCCGACTCTACCTTTCACCTGATCCCTGGGCATACCCTCCAGGAGGTATTCTGAGGCCCAGAGAGGCTGCTTGCTGGCACATGGATGTAGGTGAACCTGTGGATATCATATACCTGGATTTTCAGAAGGCGTTTGACACAGTCCTTCACCAAAGGTTGCTCAAGAAACTTCACAGTCAGGGAATAAGAGGGCATAAGAGGACCTGCCCTCTTATTCCCTGACTGTGAAGTTTCTTGAGCAAGTTTCTGAATCCATAAGATTCAGAATTGGTTGAGGGTCAGGAAACAGAGAGTGGGGATCAGTGGGTAATTTTCACAATGGAGAGAGGTGAAAAGCAGAGTGCTCCAGGGATCTGTCTTGGGGCCGGTGCTTTTCAACTTGTTCATAAATGACCTGGAAACAGGGATAAGCAACTAGGTGGCCAAGTTTGCGGATGACACAAAACTTTTCCGGGTGGTGAAAACCAGAAGGGATTGTGAAGAACTCCAGAAGGATCTCTCCAAGTTGGGGGAATGGGCAGCAAAATGGCAGATGCGTTTCAACGTAAACAAGTGTAAAGTGATGCACATTGGGGCAAAAACCCAAAACTTCACCTATAGGCTAATGGGTTCTGCGCTGTCTGTGACAGCTCAAGAGAGAGATCTTGGGGTGCTGGTGGACAATTCAATGAAGGTATCGACCCAGTGTGTGGCAGCAGTTAAGAGGGCCAATTCCATGCTTGGGGTAATTAAAAAAGTGTTGAGAATAGAACAGCCAATATTATCATGCCATTGTACAAATCGATGGTAAGGCCACATCTGGAATATTGCGTACAGTTCTGGTCGCCGCACCTCAAAAAGGATATAGTGGAGCTGGAAAAGATGCAGAAGAGAGCAACAAAAATGATTACTGGGCTGGGGCACCTCCTTTATGAAGAAAGACTGCAGCGTTTGGGGCTCTTCAGTCTAGAAAAAAGGCGCCTGAGGGGGAACATGATTGAGACATACAAAATTATGCATGGAAGAGAAAGAGTCGATAAAGGGATGTTCTTTTCCCTCTCTCAAAATACCAGGACCAGGGGGCATCCGCTAAAATTGAGGGTTGGGAGAGTTAAAACAGATAAAAGGAAGTACTTTTTTACCCAGTGGGTAGTTAATCTGTGGAACTCTTTGCCACAGGAGGTGGTGATGGCATCTAGTCTGGATGCCTTTAAGAGGGGATTGGACAGATTTCTGGAAGAAAAGTCCATCGTGGGCTATAGGCAATGATGGGTTGTAACCTCCTTACATTAGTAGTAGGCTACTTCAGAGTACTGGGTGCAAGGGAGTGGCAACAGGATGCAAGCATCTTTTTGTCTCATGCGCTCCCTGGGGCACCTGGTGGGCCGCTGTGAGATGCAGGAAGCTGGACTAGATGGGCCTTTGGCCTGATCCAGCAGGGCTCTTCTTAGGTTCTTATGTTCCCTGGGCCTCAGAAAGTTTCCCGGATGTGACTGGAAGGTCCTCTGGGTCCTTCTGCAGGTTCAGAATACATGGTGGGTCAAATCCACAAGTTCCAAACCCACAGGTAAAGAGGACCTGCTGTATTTTATTCTGACCTTACCTTCAATGCCTACCCTTTTTGACAAAGTATAGGGTGTTCTTGGCAAAGTTCTATAGAGTTTTTGGCAAAGTTCTATAAAATGCCTGCGTTTACACACTGCCTATAACAGAGCTATTGAACTGGCTGGATGCATCTGTTGACACAAATGAGGATGTGCATCTGGAGCAATCGGTTGCATTGCAGCTTAGCAACTGGGTTACAAACCAGGACTTCCTGAGCTGAAATCTCACCTCATCAGGGAACTATAGGCAACCACCTCCCATTCCACTGCAATATAGGGTCATTAATAAGCATATACCTTTCAGGAGTATTGGCAAGGTAACATAAAGTAATATGCGTAAAGAGCTTGAACACTTGGAAGTGCCATAAAAATGTTATATGTACTATTATTACTAGCTGTCCATGACTATAACAGGATCAGGGCCTCCCTGTCAGTTTTTACTCCAATTTATTTTCCTCCACTTGGACTCTATTCTTTTAATCACATACAATCCCATTTCAAAATTCCTCAAGAAGTGTGGCTGCTGTTATGCTCACTTTGTCTCTGACCTAATTTATTTGCTTTGCTGCTTCAGTGACAAAGTCCTAGCTAAGTTACTCAATAGCCAATACAGGCAAACAGACCTGTTGAATCCTATATCCTGACCTCTAATACAGAATTAATAAAATATTACTTGCAACTGTTAATACACACAGATTTGTAATGTGTCTGTGCAACCAGGGCATAATTCAGAGTTTAGCAGTTTTAGTGTTCACTGACTCATGTGCTTTATAATCTCCCCCTCCCCCTTTGAACCAATGGGACCCCAAAGTACTTCAGTTTGGTTGACTTGGGCAATCTAAGTTGTTTTTGGCTTATCCAATGAGGAGTCCATTGTAGAAAACTCACAAAAATGTCATCTCTGCAGTAATTCTGAAAAAAAGGAAAAATTCACTGTTTGGATTGATTGGGAAAAAATCTGAAATTAAAACATCAAGTTTCATAAAGCCATGATACAAATGCATGTCACATTCACATGGAGGATTAATTAATCAGAAGCACTCAGAAACAGATTCTGAGCACTACAGCTTTACATATTCTCAAGGAGAGAGCATCCCCCTGTGCAATCTGGCATTATCTGCATAAGACTCAAGTTTTGCCTGCCAGTTTTCACCACCAACATTTTAAGACCTACGCTACAGATAGGGGTCAGTACCATGATCCTTCCTTTATCAGAGGCTGCTAGACCTCTCATCCTATGTTGCTTTGGACAAACATAATGACTAACTCAATAGTTTCCTAGGGCATCTGGCTGGCTACTGATGGGGTGAGGAGGCAATGAACCTTCCTCCTGATCTAGCAAAGCTGTTCTTTTACATCCTAGAACCATGTGTTTTCCATGCCTGTCCCATTTATGGAACTCTACCCTGAAGGGTAACCCATGGCTGTGTTCGTTCTTCAACTTCCACCACTATTAGCGCTTAATCTAGATGCTCATGTTGCATTTTTTCCAAGCCCTCTAACCATGCTAGCAATCTTTCCTTCAAGCTCAGTGCGAGAAAACATGGCCGCCTCTGTTGTAATGAGTCTGTATGAGAGATAGGATGGTATCGCTCTAGCCAGTGCATCTCTATGGCGAAAACCCATATACTTTTGAATTTGACGCCAATTTCTGTATCCTGTGTCATTTGTTTTTGAATCGAGCTATAGGCACTCTAGAAGCATGCTAGTGAGATAACTTCCTTCAATTTTCTAGCTGAAAAACAAACCCATTGCTCAGTTTCTGAATTTGTTTTGATTTTTTGGACAAGATGGTTTGATGTGTAACTTTGTGTGCCGTTAACCACATGTCCTGCTCTCCTTGTTCTAAAGTACAGTGAGTCCTCACTTAAAGTTGTCGATAGGTTCTTGGAAACTGCAGCTTCAAGCGAAACGACTATAACAAAACCAATTTTGCCATACGCTAACTGCTAATTGATATATGTAAACAAGAGTTACATTCATTCCTACAGCATATTTCTGGTCACAAATACATCACCAACCTTCTAAATAAAGACCCTAAACACTTCTAATATTAAACATTGACATTAATGTGAGCTTTCCAGGCCATAGAAAACTCACACAGACATGGGGAGAACACGCAAACTCAACACAGTGGCCCTGGCCAGGAATCGATTTCTTTTCCTCATCAACTTTATAATGAAACAACTTTGAACAAAACGAAATTGAGGACATCCTGTATGTTTGACTTTGTTACATCATATTTGTATCAGTTGTCACTTCTTCCAAATATTGTGCTTTTCCATCATTCCACTATAGTGGGAGTGGCTACTTCTGCATTCTTGAGGAACCACTCTGTTGTCCAGACAGTGTTTGTGGGGTCCAGAAACATACTTTGCAGTACAACCTAATCTGCTTATAAATGGTCCCGCTTCACAATCAGGTTGGCTTCATAATCAGGTGGGTTGGCTTCACACTTTTGGAATACATGCATTCAGAAACAGTCAAGCTGTTACAAACAAAATCAAAGGGATATATCGTATTAAAGTACAGAATATCTCTTTCTTACAAGTTGAAAATTCTGAAACAGTGAATAAATGTTAGGCCAAAACTTTGCTTCAAATTTCATACTGTCACCAGGTAAGCAGAGAAAATTTCCATGGGGCTGGATGTGGCCAATAGAATGAGTATTCTACATCCTTGGTTCAGTGCACTAGAATATTGCGATGGGGGTGGGCCGACAGAATAGCATTTCCTAGAATCTTAGTTTTCATTTTTATCTCTTTTATTAAGTGCAAGTGAAATGCGGATGCCAAGCAATGTTTAAAAATATCTGGACAATGCCTGAGAAACCAAAGGAGTAGTGGAATTAATTTCCAATGGTCAGGGGCCTGTAGAGCTCTTTGTCCTTTTTTCATAATGAGAAGAATCAGAACAAATTCTGCACAATCAGGGAGATGAAGCAATTTTGGTACAGTGGCTCGCTTACTATCCTGATATCAGGCTTGTGTCTGCCCTGTAGAGTTGATTCAATCCTCTTCAGCAGTCAACAAGAGGACCATTGCACATCTCAATCTAGAGGCCAAAATAGACCTGATGTGGGAGGACTCTTTTAAAAAAAAACAAAAAAAACTTCAGGGCAACTGGGATTCTAATTTAATCAGAGTTGAGCTGCTGAGG
Source organism: Lerista edwardsae (assembly GCA_029204185.1). Classification (NCBI taxonomy): domain Eukaryota; kingdom Metazoa; phylum Chordata; class Lepidosauria; order Squamata; family Scincidae; genus Lerista; species Lerista edwardsae. The sequence continues at coordinate 253,945 of JAJKFI010000155.1, read as the reverse complement.
GATGGGGGACTTACCACTTTTCTTGCACATGCCTTCTGCAGTCTACCCACCTAGCCACTGTTTGCTCTGAAGAAACCTCCAAAATGGCCCACTTTCTGTTGCCATTGAATGTGAGCAGCTGACCCAATAAATAAAGGTAATTCATTAACTCAACTATTACTTGTTACCCTGGGCATGTTCTAGGTAATTTACAATACAAACACACTTTTGTCCTTGGTGTCCGTTCCCAGGGGGCCCAGTTATCTGCTATGTGGATGCCACCATCACCACTGGCACAGATTGCCCTTCTTATTTGCTGTCTCCTGAGCGATGCCAAAGACTTCCTGAGGCAGGTCATGGCTGGGCTGGATTGATTGGGAAACCAGGGTGGCAGGCTCCCAAAAGGAATCTGATCAATGACTGAAAAGATTGCTAGCTTGGGTATCTGAATTAGCTGACATGCATCCGCTTCTCTACACTGTGTTTCATCGACAGCAGCAATTTTCAACCTTTTTCATTTCATGGCACACTCACACTACCAAGGTGCTAAAATGATCAAGGCACACCATTGGTTTTTTGACAATTGACAAGGCGCATCATGCTGCCAGTGGGGGTTGCACATCTCCCAGTGGCCTTACTAATGACTGTCCCTCAAATTCCTGCAGCATACCTGCTGATCTTTTGGAGCACACCAATTTGCCGCGGCACACTGGTTGAAAATTGCTGATCTGCAAGGGCATTATTAAGAAATGCACTGGATTGGAAGGCCTGCTTCTTACTGTGGCTGGGCTTTACCACTTCAGACCACAAGTGGAGGCTCACATGATTGAATGCTCCCCCATTAAAAGAAACAACCTTGTATTGTACATAGAAAACTAGTGCCATGGAAAATGCTTCTCCCATACTTCTAGTTTCTACCTGCATTCTGAACAAATCCACAACATTGCCAAGCCATTAATCAGCTGACAGAAGAATGACAGTAATTCAGCATTGTTGGAGAAAGACCAGCAGGTCAAACACATCTGGCCCATGCGTATCGGCTTATTGTTATGCAAGCATTTTCATGGTTAGTTAATTCAAATTTGATCAAGCAGGAATTATATGCCAGCATTTTCATCAATATGCAATTGTCAGTGGCAAATGGCTTTGTTCTTTGTGATCTCTGTGTAGTCACATTCGTCGACCACTTTTGTGGAACAAGTGCAGAGTTGACCATAGAAACTTCTATGAAACTTCATAGAAACTCACTTTGTTGAGTGAGATGCCCCTGCACTTGATTGGGGACACCTTAAGTGCAGGGACCTTAAGCATGAAAAGAACACCCAATCCCCCAATTGTTTTTCAATCACTGATGAAGCATCATCATTAGGTATCTGTCCTTTTTCATCTCTTTATTGCTTTATATAGCAACTCATTTATTACAGAGGTCATTTTTGATCTGAACACAGGCTCCACTGACTCACTCCCAAGTGAGCTGTGGCACAGGCAAAAGGTTCTTCAACCCCCACCTCTCCAGCATAAGATTTGGTAGAGCTAACCCCTCCTGGAATGCCACTCCTTCCCATGTGCCTTAATCTTGGTTCATGTGGGCCTGGGTCAGCAACTGGGATGTATAATAAAGGGATTCAATCTGCAAGAGCTTCTGTTTAGTCTGGGAGTGGAAGGGGTTAAAGAGCCGTTTGCTTGGGCCTCAGCTTGGGGAAAAAGCAGCAGAGGCACACAAGAGAGGAAGGGGATGTTGGATTCAAGGACTTGCCATTATCCAGATGAGAAATGGCCAGGGGCTTCAGACCCATGGATTTGGGCAACCCCTACCTTCTGAACCTGACCAAAGTGGGCTATGGTGGGTTCAGAGGGTTTTCTGAAGCCTGCAGATGCCACACATGACGGCCTGCAGCCTTTGCGAACCTCAGAATGCTGGTTACCGGCAAAAAAATGCTACTTCTGTTTTTTGGCCTAGGCCTCAGAATGTCCTTCATGGGGGAAAAAACCCACTACTTCTGGGTTTTCGTGAAAACCACAAATGATTTTTTATGCCTTTAATATAAGGCATTCTGAGGCCTAGGTCAAAAAAATGGAAGTAGCATTTTCTTGCCCATAACAGGCATTCTGAGGTCTGCAAAGTCATGTGTGGCATCTGTTGGCCTTAGAAAACCCTCTGAACCTGACCAGAGCCCAACTCTGGTCAGGTTCGGAGGGTGCACGTGGGCCCTATCACACGCAGGGTTTGGAATCCACAGTTTCTAAAATCCGTGGGACCCAAATCTGTGGATATCGTGGGCCCACCTGTGTTTGAATATTAACACATAATATTGATTACATTTTTTATTTCAATGGACAGAGGACCCTCCTTATCTGTGGGCTTGGCATCCCTGGATTTGACCCAATCTGGCTCCCTAGCCTGCGCTGGAGGGCTTCAGAGGACCTCCTGAATGCAACAGGAAGTGTCCTCCAACTGCATACGGGAGGTCTTCTCAGTCATAGGGTGGTAGCACGGGGCCTCCCTGCACCTCAGAAGGCCTCCTGGACTCTTGCTGGCAGACACACACACAAACACACGAAGATTTCACTATCCACAGAGATCCTGGAATGGATTCCCGCAGATACCAAGGGCCTACTATATTATTACATGTATAAAAAAATTGTAGCCTAATTACAGGAGGTACAGGACAACCTTTTTTGATAGGGTTTACTCCTGTGTAATACTTGTTCTCCTTGTTATGAATGAACTTGAATATAGGGTGACCTATATTGATCTACTATATTGATCTACTTTCTGGTTTCCCTGATATTCTGGTCAAGCTCCTCTTATGTTTCAAATATACATAGGTCTACAACTTTACTTAAAGAGAAGTCAGTAAAGTTGTTTATGAATAACTACACCCATTGATTTCCTGCGGAAGAAGGGAAATATTGGTGCAACAAATTCTTCTGAAGTCCTCTGAAGCCCTCCAGCGCAGGACTTGATGAATAGGTGGATGATTTAGACCTAAAATATTTTGCTCTGGATTAAAATAAATGATAAGGATGTTTTTAAAAAAAGTATTAAAGGAAAGAATCAGAGGCAGGCTAAGAGACACAATCTTTGAGTAATTATCAATATTTTGTAGAGGATGTAAGGAATTTAGATGTATTACTCCATGCTTGCTTTATATATTCTGAATTTAATGGGTTTTTAAAATATTGTTGTGAGTCTGTTTTAGTTGTAGTAATAAAAATAAAAGAAAATTGAAAAAAATAGATGTATATATAGGTCTATGGATGGCATCCAGCCTGAATTATGGACACACTCAGGCCTTGTTACTGTTGGATCCCATAAAATTGCTATGACCAGACTAAACGCTAGACATCATTGTGATGCAAATATAATAAATATCGAACTTGTCTCTGGATGAGAGGCTACTAAAGTGCAGGTGAGAACATTGCCAAATAAAGCAGTCCAGATCTGCTGTTTGCTGTGCAGTAACAAGTCAAACAGGTTGGATGGTCTGTCTGCCTGCAATTGAGTTCTCTTCTGTTTGCTTTGCAAGAATTGATTGAGAGGCGCTTTAGCTTGCAGGTCCGCCTTTTGTCTGCGCTCTCCTCACTGTTTGCTTTTCTCCTGGCAAAGATGTGGGGAGCCTCCCTGAAAGATGGTTTTCCTTCACGGTGGTAAAAGTGGCCCTACTGAAGAGGCAAAGTAGGGCAGGAATGAATGAGAGCTGTGCAAGATGATGATCAGGGGGGCTGTGTTTTCAACAGAGCAAGGGCTGAAGGGCTGGCAGGATCCCCATGACAAATGTCTGCTTTGGTCACATCACACTGAAATAAATGGGACTGGCGTGCACAGTAAATTCTAGGGCTGAGGTGAAAATTTCCCTCCCAAATGTAAAAAAACCACACAACCCCACCCACCCCGTCTCAGTGTACTCAGCGGCAGACCTTGTAATTGCGACTGATTAACAGCTGAGCTGTCTCCGGCTGCCTTGTGTGAGGGGGAGTTGTGCCGAAGTCAGCTGCTTCTCTGGTGGGAGCAGGGAAGCCACTTATCAGCCAGCAAGAAGACAAACGGGTGGCCAGAAAGAAGGACTAAATCCAGAAAGATCCATCTGTATGTGTGTAGTTCTTGGAAGATAGAACATTTCTGTATAAATTGTAAAAACCTTTGGGTTTCTGAATAAAGTCTGCCCATGTAAACCACCTTGAGTTATTGTCATTAGAGAAATCTGGTGACCTAAGAAAGGCGGTATATAAATACAAGTATTATTATTATTATTATTATTATTATTATTATTATTATTATTATTATTATT
>JAJKFI010000155.1:202973-248040 GCA_029204185.1 Lerista edwardsae | reverse complement strand
CTCTCTCTCTCTCTCTCTCTCTCTCTCTCTCTCTCTCTCTCTCTCTCTCTCTTTTTAAAATATGTACCAAGTATTGCCTTGAGGAAGAGGCAGCTAGCAAGCACCGGAAGGAGAGCAAGTGATAAAGAAGGACAAGTGGAAACCGGCTGCCAACTAGGCTGGCCCAGGGTGGGGGTGGAGTCAGGATCTGGCTGTGAGGCCAGATTATAACCCCCTGTCCTCAGGCTACGCAGCCTCGATCCTAGCTGCTTAGGCTTACGCCACCAATTTTGCTGGCGCAGATCCAAACAGCCCCCTAGGGAAGGCTGGGGCTTACCCCAGGGTAAGGGGACAAATGTCCCTTTGCCTCAAGTTGAGCTCCAACAGCAGCCAAACCTGCGCTGGATGCTGGTTGGGATTGGGCTGTCAATCATGTATTCAATTACCTAGTCGCATTGAAATAAATGGGACTTATTTCTGAGTAGACGTGTGCAGGATTGCCCCGCCATCTCTCTCACCCATCCAGTCCAGCCCTCTGCTACAGAAGCGGGTGCAAACCAGCCCCAGCCTCCTCCTGCACTTCTGCAGTGGTTTCTTGCTGCAGCACTGGCTTGTGGCAGGGACATCAGGCGGCCAGAAGGAGGGGCATCACTCTGCGGGGCCCCTCCAAGTGCAGGGCCCAGGGTGGCCACACCACTTGCTCTCCCCATTAGCCATCACGGGCCTGATTCGGGTCCCTGACCTCAGCCACGTGGAGACTCAGTCGCTCACCAGAAGCCCGGTTCAATGTCTCAGCGGCCCCTGGAGAGTGGCACAAGGATTCTAGGAGTGACTGGATGCCTCGGGCAAGGCTTGCCAACATTCCAGTGGAAAAGCCAGGCGGCTGCATTATTCAAGCCCAAAGTCATTAAGCAGCAGCATAATAAGCAAGTCTGAACTCTGCAGCTCTTTGCCATTTGCTAAAGCCCATTACTGTGGCTGCCAAGTAAATATGGCCGCGATGCATTCACCAGGGTGACAGCCAGTGGCCAGCCGGGTTCAACAAGATCTCGCCTGTATTCTTTCCTGCTCGTTCTCGGAGCTGTTCGAGTGTGAGAGCACTGGGAAGAGTGCCAGACCTTCATAACTCATGGGAACTGTCACAGTCCGTTTGTCTCCAGGGTCTCAGAATTCCATTCACTAGACCCGCCTTGAACATTTCAGGCAAAAGAGTGGCCTGCTGCTAGCGTGTGCCAAAACTCCCCCCCCCGAAAAGGACCAACTGACCCTTCAGTTGCCAACTCAGAGGTGGGGGGGGAGGGACAACTCTAGCAATTGGCTTGGTTGGCATTTTGGAAAAGTCATTTTGGAAAAGTCATTTTGGCCAATCATTTTCCAAGCTCCCCCCCATGTCACCCACCTGCAAAAGTAGCTCCCAGCTAGACAGACCAAAGACATGCTCTTTTGTCTTGGGTTGTGAAATAGTGGTACGGGATCTGATCTTAGCCTTTTAGCTGCCCCAGGCTGCAGTTGCTGTCCTAGGCACACACAGTGGGGAATAATCAGCAGGACTGACTTTTGTAGAAGGAGGGATGAGATTAGGGTGAAGAAGAACATCTAGTAGTGTTCCCAGAGGGGGGCAACATGCTAAGTTTTGCAGGTGCCTCAATGTGCTATGCTAGTGGCCCCTCCCCTCCCCTTCAGAGCCACTCCAGGTGGTGAGAGCAACACAACCGCATGTCCACCACATTTCTCTTGCTGCCTGGATTGGCTCGGAAAGCAAGTAGGAGGGAACGCTTGCACCACATGTTGAGTTGCCTGCAAAGCTTAGCGTGTTTCCGCCCTCTCTGGAAACACTACTGCACAGTTGCTACAGAGGTGCCACTAGAAATTATCTGGCAGTAGTACATTCTTGCTCTAGTGCAGTGTGTAGAAGTATAGCTATGTATACGTGCACCATCCCCCCTGACTCCGAGAGTGGTCCAAACACGCTTTACAGTGTCCCTTGTGCCAGCCAAACTTTGCTGGTTTAACTGTGCTAGCCTAACTCCAGGTTAGAATTGCGCCCTGAGTTGCTCAGACTGAAGGGCTGGCTTGAAGACATCAAGTTTTCTAAGGCCTGGGGGTGGTGGTCAGCTGGCACACATTTGGGTTTGCTTCAGCTGACTGCAACCAGCCCATCATTGTCCCTAGAGGGCAGCCTTTCCATGGCCTGGGTTTCTGATGGCCCAAGGAAATGCCTGCTGGGAGATCTAGATTGAGATGCTCACCCTTTGCCGTAGTAGTAGCACCAACCAAGCAGGGCTCAACTGCATATATCATTCAAATTGTTTCATTGGGGTTTCAGATGAGAGGCCATTTCTACCAAGACCTTTAACCCCTGCTAACTGGGCAAGAGGCACTTTTTCCAATGGTACTCCTCTTAAATTTAGCGGAGGGAGAGTAATTGTCCCCAGAGGCGGATCTACAGGGAGGGCAAAGCTCTAAGTGTTGCAAGAAGCCTTACCCTGTCATGTAAATCCCTCCTCTCCCTTGCTGCTGTAGCCAGTAAGCAACACCAAGATGTTGCTTTTCCCTGTGAGGATTGGCTAAAACGGTGCAGGAGAGGTGTGATTTCCACTGCAAGGTAAGGCTTCTTGCAAAACTTAGAGCTTTGCCCTCCCTTAGATCTGCCTCTGATTGTCCCTCTTCACCCCTGCACAGTATCTTCTCTAGTGGCTCTTGCTGGTGGTGTTCTGCATTTTTTTGGATTGTGAGCCTTTTTGGGACAGGGAGCCATTTAACTTTATTATTATTTGCCTGTAAACCGCTTTGCGAACTTTTTGTTGAAAAGCAGTATATAAATACTATTTGTTTGTTTGTGTTTACTGTCATCAGGTAGAAAAAGAGCATGAAGAGGGAGATTAATATTCTATGAAACTGAAGTCCCAGGGTAGGGATTTCAACAACTTCAAGTGCCCCTCAGGTCAGGGCAAATGTGAAGAAAAGGTGTCCACTCACCCTGTGTGACATGGGAAAATAGGTATATAGGCATGCTCTGGTATCCACTGATTCCGTGTCCACTGTTTCAGTAATCCATGGATACCATGGATACTGAGATGCCTATTAAAAAGATAGGGGAATAGTAAACAAAACTTTTTTTTTTTTTACTTTCTTGCAACAAAACCACGGATGTTCCCCTGTCTTTGAAAAGGCATCTCCAGTAACCATAGTTTCAGTTATCCACAGGAGGGTCTGGAATGGAACCCCAGCAGATACTGGCGCATGCCTGTAATGACACATGATTGAGACAGCAAGAGGCAGGGCTTTGAAAGTCGGATCAGGAAAGCTTATTCTAAGATGCAGTTTTCATTCCTCATGCTAACAAAGCTTGATTTGATTTTTAAGTGTGAAAACATTAGCGAGTCCAGGAAGGATAACATTTCTTTCTGGAGTTGTCTGACCAGTTTCCTCCCAAGTATTTCTGGGTATTTAATATAGACAGGCATTAACTAAACAAGCTTGAACGGGGATGGGAAGGTTATCAATGTGACAGACAAGGAAATACGCATAGAACAAATTTGCTGGTTGTCAAAATGGAATCTAGTCATAGTAAAGTGGCAGTAGGTATGGCAAGGAAGTCACGATTACCTTCCCCTTTCTTTTAAAAATGTAAGTTATTTTAAAGGAAATTATTTTTAATAGAGGTGAATACTGTATACACTGCAGTTTGTGTTGTTACAGGGACAGAAAGAGCCTGCCCTAGGTCTAGTGCAGTGGTACTCAAATTTTTTAGACTGGGATCCACTTTTTAGAACGGCACTTGTGTTGGGACCCACCAGAAGTAATGTCATTAACCTGGAATCTGTCATAGCCAGAAGTGACATAATCAAGCAGGAAGCCCAATCAGTGTGATGTAATCAAATGATACTCCTAGAATGCAAAATAGCATGCTTGGACTGAGATAATTGCACAAACATGAAACATCTCTGACAGAAAGCAAGGTTAGAACAAAATATTTTGTAAAAGCACTGAACTGAAACCCATTTTTTAAAAAGAAACCCTCACTTTAAAATTAAAACTGAATCCACTTACAAATGGAATGTAGCAAAAGTAAAGTCTGCAGTTGGCTGCTCCCAGCTTTCCCTGACCCACCTGATATCAGGTCGTGACCCACCAAGTGGGTCCCGGCCCACAGTTTGTATGACACTGGTCTGGTGTAATGGTTCAGGAGTTGGATATAGACCTGGAAGAGCCAGGTTCAAATCCCCGCTCAGCTATTAAGCTTCCAGGGTGACAATAGGCCAGTCACTCTCTCTCTCAGCCTCACCTACCTCACAGGCTTGTTGTGAGGAGGGAAGGAACCATACATACCACCCTGAGCTCTTTGGAGGAAGTGTGGGGAAAATAATATTGAGAGCGGGGATGAGGGATGGAAGGGAAATGAGAACAGCAAGAAAAGGTGAGTTTGGAAGAAAGCTTGGAAGAAAGAGGGAGGGGCAGCAGGTGTGTAGCATTTGTTGTCAGCACTGGGGGCAAGGCATAAATTGTGCCCCAATGCCCCCCAACGCCTGCAGTGCTCCGCCCTCCCAGGAGAACACCAGCAGCGTTCTCCTGTGGGTCGGGCCTCCAGCTTCCAGTGGAAGCTGGCAGAGGGGTGCAGAAGCCAGGTGGCCCGGCCTGATGTGCAGGAGAACCCACATTCTCCTCCGCGTCGGGCCTTCCTGCTCGCCTCAGTTGAAGTCGACAGAGGCACGCAGAAAGCGGGCAGCCCAGCCCAACCCACAGGAGGACGTGAGTTCTCCTGTGCATCAGGCCTTCCTGTTTGCCTCTGCCAGCTTCAGTGGAAGCCGGCAGAAGAGTGCAGGAGCCAGGCAGCGGTGTCCCAACCCGCAGGAGAACCCACATTCCCCATGGAGGTGGGGCACAATTAAGTGAATGCAAAAGTTTGCGCCCCTAAGAATTCTGTGCCTGGAGTGATGGTCCCCATGGCCCCCCCCGCACTACGCCTCTGAAGAGGCAGAATGCAGATGGCTTAAGAAGAAAGAGATCAAGACCCAGTCTTGCTTTCTGTTCCTACAGTGGATGTCTTCAAGAAAACAAAAGCCAGGCAGGTCCCTTTCTGGAGTCAGTACAAGAGGGTGACCATTCGGGCTGGTTGCATCAACAATGAACCTTTTCACTGGTGCCCTGGAGCTGCGTGAGCCTCTGCATTCCGGCTAATGAGAGTCTTTCAAGCTGCAATTGGGATGACAAGAAGCAGCCTCAACTTCTGCTGACTCAGAGAAACCACCATGGAGAAACCTGCTCTCAACATAGCACAAATAGCAGAAGGAAGTCACATCTATTTTGGAAACATCCACAGGTCCAATTATAAATCTGGGAGACCGTCACGATCGCATTTATCCATGCTGCCTTAATGAACCTAGGAAGCAATGAACCGTATAACCTGCAATGGGGCTTGCTTTCATTGTGTTCCAATGACTGGAGCTCCAAGTCCCTAATACAGTTTTGCCAGATTGCATTCTGCCTGTCCTGCCTCTATCTTAGCAGCTCTCAATTCCTCTGTGTGCTTGTGCCCCACTTTGCCAAGCAGGGAAAGGGTCCAGGAGGTGCAGCAAAGCATTCTGGGGCTCTATCCAGAAGCTGCTACCCAGCCACTATTGGAGGGGAGGCTGAGTTCGTCCGCAAATTTGGCTACTTTGACTATCAGAAATGATCAGAATCATACGGAAATGACATTTATCACACTGATCAGTGGAAAATTCTTATTTACAGGCAAGCCACCAGGTATCTGCTGGGGTTCTGTTACGGACCCCTACCCACCCCCTTGGATACCTGAAACTGTGGATATTGGGGATGCCTTTTTAAGAGAGGGGAACATCAGTGGTTTTGCTGCAACAAGGTAAAAAAAAATAGATTTGCTTAATGTCCCCCTATCTTTTTAATAGGTGTCCCAGTATCCATGGTCTCTGTTGATAACAAATCAATGGACACCGGGGCATGCCTATATTTTATTTTGTGTTTTTTAAATTTTTTGTAACAGCTATTTTAATTGGAGTATGAACAGATGAAGCTCTGCCTCCCCTGCCCGCATATCACTGGCCACCCCTCAATCCAGCATACAGTTGCAAACAGAAAGCCTTTATCTCCATTAATTTGCATGCAGACACAACTGCATTGTTGAACCACTCAGAACTCTAATACTGTTCACACAAAATACAACCTAAGTGAGGGCAAGAAGCAACACCTGTCTTTTTGGTTACCTTTTGTTTGGGAGTGGTCAAGCCACTCTCTCATTACATGCTATGCTAAAGTCCTGATTTTCCAATAGTAGCCATCACTTCTGCTCTGGAGGAGAATCCAAATCGTATCAAAAGTGGGCACTTTGTGTGCATCTACTTGTTATAGATCTACCAGGGAGACAAGTTGCTGCCTGAATCAAAGGAAAGCCCTGCACATCAGTAAGCCGAGGCAGGTGATACACTTTTGACCCCCATGGAAATTTCTAGGTCATGCTGGCCGGAGGCAGGTTCTTGCAGATGCATCAGACTGCAGGATCTTTGAGGTCAGTGTGTCATCCCAGATTAACCACAGACAGAGCTTTCATACTGCCTTGTACACCATGATTATGAGAAATTTACATAGTGAAAAACTTCCCTCTTTGCCTGTCTTCTCTCTGCTTCCTGTTGATGTTGCAATGCAAACCAGCCTTTGCTAACAGAAAAAAAAGATATTTTTCTCCTTACATTTGTGTGCTTGCGTGAGATTGAGCTAAAAAAACCCACAATCCCTATTGAGGAACCTAAGAGATCAGGGTCCTTCAGAAAGCTTACCTGTACTTTCCCCAGTGGCGACACCATAAAAAATGGGAGGGAGAAAGAAAGGGGCAAAATGCACAGGGAGCCACACACTGCTTTGGAAAATAATCTCTTACATTAGATTTTGGAAAGAAAAATGACAAGGAGGAGGTAGCATCCACAGTGTCCCTTCTGGAACAAGGAGACCACTGCCAAAGGCCAGAATTGGCTTGAACAATAGGCTGGGATCCAGAGAGCTACTTCATCGGGGCAAGTGGGCCTTTTTGCCCATAGCAAAGCTAGAAGAGGGGGGGGACACAAAACGCGAGTACTGCAGGCATCGCAGTGCGCCGTGTAAGCAGCCCCTCCCACTCGGCCTCAGGGCCATTCCGGGAAGTGACGGCCACACATAGGAGATGCCGTTGTGTCCGGCAAGCGCCTGTGCGTTGCCATTGCTGCCTGGGATGGCTCAGATGATGAGTGGGAGGGGCTGCTTTCACGGCTGCTTTTGCAGTTCACTGTTTTGCCCCCTCTAGCTATGCTACTGCGTTTGCCTTTTCTGTCCTCGAATGGCAGCTCCGCGCAGTGCATCACGCACTGCTTTGGAAAGGCCCCTCAGCTTCAAACAAGTGTTGCCACACATGGGGCGGTGTTCAAGAAACACACTCCTGGCCAGAGGTGGCATCCGGGATCAGCCAGCTTGGACACTGGCTAGGGACACACCCATGCCCTTTAATAGGCCTACCCACCTAGGCCAGTCTTGAACCTTCTATGCCAGGAGGAACAGTAGAGCCCATTGCCCCATTAGGGGGCAGGCAGGGGGCCTCAGTGCAGGACTTTGTCCCACAACTTCCACCTACCTGATCCTGGTGACTCTGCTTTGCACAAAACCTTGCAGGGGAAAGCTGCTGGTTGGCCAAAAGCACACAGACTCTTTTTTGCCTAATTAAATAGCCTGACCCTCTGCAGAAGTAATTTCCCCTGAATTCAGTGGGGCTTCTTACTCCACATGAGTAAGCATGTACAAGACTATGTCTGAAAGGTATTACCCTTCTTGGTGCCTTTTATTATTATTTCCACATTGCAGCTTCCCGTTTTGTTCCTCTGTTATTACTCATTAGTACTGAGCCGGAAAGTGGGTGTCACAGAGGTGGGGTTTCCCTCCCCTTCCTGTTACGTTCTCTTAGAGGAGTGACGGGGTGGGGACATGTGGGAAGAGGAAGTGCTGGGGACATTGTGTTTTGAAGTGTGGGGCCCATTCTGAAAGATCCGGGTTGGACTGACGTGGCAATGTCCTCCCTGTAAGATCCAGTTTTGAGGGAAGCACGGAGTCATTTGAAGAACTTGGAGAAGTCAGAGGACTGGCCAGACAGAGGAATAAAACGGACATCATTGGGACACCTGTATGGTTTCGTACTGCTCTGGGGACTGAAGGGGAGTGACCTGCCAGGTGGCCCATTATCTGATGAGCAGAGAGTGGGTGGAGGTGGTATAGGGGGTGGGGCTGCAAGGACAGGTGCTGTCAATCTGGAGCGATGCCAAATCCCTGAGAAGTGGAAGCAGATCAGCTGCCTGGGGTCGCAGAGGGGCAGATCATGACCCAACAGAATTAAGGCTGTTTGATTGGACGACCCAAATGGGGTTTAGCTATATAAGTGGAAGAGGTGCGCCGATGAAGGGTGGTTTGTGATTCCGGAGCAGTGGCTGCTCTGTCGGTCTGAACACTGATTCTGCACAGCAGGACTCTGAGAATATAGTAAGTAGTTCAGGGCACAATCCTAAGCAACTTTCTAGCACTGGCAGAGCTGGGCCAATGGGGCACGTTCTGCATTCTGCAGTGGAGTAGTAGTCATGGAAGCCTCCTCAAGGTAAAGGAATGTTTAGTGGTGGACCTACCATTATATGAGAGTGGTGGACCTACTCTTGACGACCGGGCAGGTCGTGCACAGTGCCCCGCTGGCCTCTGCAAGTATTCTGAAGGCATCAGAACACTTTTAATAAATACTTCTGGTTTTCCTCAGAAAATGCTGGATACCAAGTTCTGGAAACCGAATGGCTTGTCCTGCCCCGCTATCCCAGCGCTGGTTAGAACTGGACTGCCCGTCGCATCAGTGCAATGATGAAAGGTGCTTATAACTATAGATGGTTCATGCAACACCCTCAGAGCGAGGTGGGGGGGGGGGCAAAAAAAGGCAGACTTGACTTTACATGGGTGTAGGTATATATTGTTTGTATCTACTAAACAAACATGAAGCTGATTGACCGGAGTCCAACTTCAATTGTTTGGGAAGTGGGAATGATGTCAATCAAGAAAGTAAAAGTGCTGTCCTCTTGACAAAAACGCAGAGCAAGGAAGGAAGCTTCCCAGCAAACATTGCACAGTGGGCCGAGTGGGGCCACTGTTCAGTGTATGGACAGTAGATAATTCCTTTCTTTTTTCCAGGCCAAGCGCTACTGGTTCTATTGCCAAGAAAGTCAGTGGAAAAAAACACCGTTGTTTCTCTTGGGCCCAATATTGATGCCCCACCAGTGCAGCAGCAAGCCACTATGAACATTGGGCAACGTGTGTCCTTGTGTGACCCAGAAACCAAAACACAAAGGTATCGATAGCCAGCTGTGCCCTCGCTTTGGAAAGCAGGAGGGAAATCATCTTTCTGACAGCTAAATGACTGTGCAAAGTAACTGCTGGCTGAATGCAGCAAACATTGCACAGATATGCGAGAAAGATGTGAGCGCGCATTCAAAAATAGGACTATGCCTCCAAGCCGATTTGGACATTACTTTTGCCTACTCGTACTTTTAAAATGTGAGCAGGGAAAAGGGGAGAGAGAAAAACAAGCAAAAGCACGAGGCTTTGTTATTCCTGACTGGTTAGACCTAAATACAGGAACGCTGAAGCTGGGCTGGACTGGGGATGGGGTGGATGGCTAGCAATGGATTTCAGAATGGATTTGCCTCTTGGAGCCCAGGGTACGTGCAATCAAATCAAACCAAACCAGACAACTTTGCATGAGATGGATGCCTTTCGCATCATTGAGAGTTTGCAGACATTTGATGGCTCACCCCAAATGCAGATAAGTGCCAGTTAAACCCATAAGAACACTTTTTGAGTTCAATGTGGAGCACTGAAGTCGTTGATGTGGCTGTTTACTCACCTTTTGTACCGAAACGATCCTGCTGAGCGAGGACAGAGTATTCCTGAGCAGAAGCCAGGAATAAGATGTCAATGTTTAAGGGAGGCTGTGTTGCTGGCGGCTTCAAGGGCTTGACCACAGGAAAAATGATAGCCTCCAACCAATCTTTGGAAGCGGCACTTCAACTGGTTTTACCATTTTAACCAGCTTAACCAGTTTCACAATTTCTGGAATACTCAGGACTGGCCCAAGGCCTACTGAAGCAGCATGCCAGAGGCTGCTCCTTCAGGGCACAATCCTAACCTGGAGTTAGGCTGGCACAGTTGGCCAGCAAAGTTTGCCTGGCACAAGGGCCACTGTAAAGCACATTTGGACGACTCTCTGAGTCAGGAAGGATGGTGCATGTCTGTGTATTGGCCTCTCTGACTCTGAGAATGGTCCAAACATACTTTACAGTGTCTCTTGTCTTGTGCCAACCAAACTTTGCTGGCCTAACTGTGCCAGCCTAACTCCAGGTTAGGATTGCACTCTCAGTGAGGTTCCTTCCATCCTTTGCTCTTCCCACTCTCCAACATCCTCACTCACCACTCTCCTCCCCTCCACATGTCCCCCTCTTTGTTTTCTAATCCAGGAGAAGAAGTAGGGGGAAACAGGTGGACAAAAGGTGAGTATCCCACCAATCTGCTGCCTGAGGCAACAACTTCAGTTGGCCTCATGGATGGGCCGGTTCAGGGAGGCCTACTTTCCTTGCTTTCCTTGCTGCCATTGAATGCAGTGTAGGAATGGCAATAGACTGTTGTGGATGCAGGAGGATAGCCAGGGGTTAAGCCTGAGCAAGAGAGCTGGAAAGGTTGCGCTAATCAGCCCTCCAATCAGCAACCCTGAATTATATGAATCCTGAAGAGTGGGAAACTTGGGGGGGGGGAGTTAACAATATACAGTTCAATAACTGTTGCCTGTTACAATAAATGTTCAAGCTGCAACTGCCTTGTCTGAGTTTCTATTGCATGGAACCCAATATATAACACCTACCATAATGACATTATAACTATTTTTACTATTAAGAACGCTTATACATTTGTGCCCCATTATCCACTGGTGATCCATTCTGGACCCTCCAGTGGATACTGAGGTCCTGCTGTATACTGCTTTTCCTCCCCCTCCTAGCCCCCTTTTCTCAGGCCTGCTACCAAAGAAATCCTCCAAGTGTCTTACATTTCCCAGAAAGGGTTAATATAATGTTTCCTCAGTCAGAACACAGCTTATTGGGGATGGGTGTTGGGGGTGGGAAGTAACAGATCATTTGCAAACAATTCTCAGAGACACAGCCTCCACAATGCAAGAGGGGGAAAGAAAAAACCCTCAAGGACAGAGTGGAGAAAGTATCTTTGATCTCAATCTCATTAAGTTACTTTTAGCTCTGGCTTCATGCCACCATCATGTGAATCTCAGCGATGATCTTTCATGTGCAGCAGTGCTGGCTGACATTCAGTGAGAGATTAACACTTTCTCAAAAGCTGGGTGGGGAAGAACAAGCCCAGTTGCCCATTTCTGACAGTCAGTGTGACAATTAAAAGCACTGACCAAGCAGTCGAGAAGGTCCCTGGTTCACCCTTGAATTCTAACATTGCTCCACCACCAGAATTGTTGTGCTCTGTGCCTGTTCTCTGCTTGTGCATCACACATGGGTGTGTAGTGTGTGAGGATTGTGTTGAGCTGATCTAGAGGATTAACTGGCCTTGTTTTTGTGGTGAATGTTCAGACTAAATGATTTTTGGTTGTTTGGTGCTATGGTTGGCGCAATCTTTAGGGCGCCATCCTAACCTGCGCCAGAACAGGTAGGCTCAGGCCTACCTGCCTGCCTGTATCCAGTGCAGGTTAGGAGGCAGCTGGAGATCACCTTGGGATAAGGGGATATTTTCAGAAGAGAGCGATGAAAGAGATATTTTCAGGAGAGTGCAGAAGAGAGCGAAGAAAATGATTATGGGGCAGGGGCACCTCCCTTATGAAGAAAGACTGCAGTTTTTGGGGCTCTTCAGCCTAGAAAAAAGGTGCCTGAGGGGGAACATGACTGAGACATACAAAATTATGCATGGAAGGGATAGAGTCGATAGAGGGATGTTCTTTTCCCTCTCTCAAAATACCAGAACCAGGGCACATCCGCTAAAACTGAGGGTTGGGAGAGTTAAAACAGATAAAAGGAAGTACTTTTTTTACCCAGCGGGTAGTTAATCTGTGGAACTCTTTGCCACAGGAGGTGGTGATGGCATCTGGTCTGGATGCCTTTAAGAGGGGATTGGACGGATTTCTGGAAGAAAAGTCCATCGTGGGCTATAGGCAATAGTGGGTTGCAACCTCAGAGTAGGCTACTTCAGAGTACCGGGTGCAAGGGAGTGGCAACAGGATGCAAGCATCTTGTTGTCTCATGCGCTCCCTGGGGCACCTGGTGGGCCGCTGTGAGATACAGGAAGCTGGACTAGATGGGCCTTTGGCCTGATCCAGCAGGGCTCTTCTTGTGTTCCATCCACCCCTATAGGGCAACTCAGATCTGCACCAGCAAAATCACTGGCAAAATCCAAGCAGCCCGCACTGGGGCAGACTGGGCTGGGGACAGGGGTTAGAATCCGGCCTAAGTGCTGGCTCCTGGCTCCACCCTTTTCCTTGGGTCGGTCTACCCACCATCCCCTCCCTCTCCCCACCTGCTTTCCCACTGCCCGCCTTCTCCAACCCCTCGCAATGGCCGAACCCGGCTGACGCTTTCCCCACTTGCTGGCAGTCTCTGTGGGCTGGCGCAACTGCTTGTGCCTGCACAGCCACCTCCCAGCACGGTGCAAATGCGCTTTACAGTGTGTTTGTGGCACTCCCAGCCTTATGCCGGCCCAGCACAATGTTAGGATTGTGCTGCTCATTTTCTAATCACACTTGTATTCCACCCCAGGACTGAGGGACATGTAGGTCTGCAGGTTTTCCTCCCTACATTCATATAATCCTCATAGCAATCTTGTCAAGAAGGTTAGACTGAAAGGCTGGGCCTGCTCAAGACCTCCTGACCCCGTCCCCTCACACAAAGCCACATTGCCCTGAAAAGAGGGAACGGCTGCTCAGCCCATCTGTCGTATAGACACTCTCTCGGTCTCCTAGCAACGGGCTTTTTTCAGTCAGAAAAAATAACTGCTAACCGCAGCTGAAATATAAACTTGAGGGCAGTTTTTTAAAAAGACACAAAAGTATCATATTAAAAAAACACACACCCCTGTTCTATGAGGAGTTGGCCACATCTCATCTGCTTTCTTGGACTCTAGCATGTCACTGGCCAACACTCCCATTTTGGAGGGAAAAAAAATAAACCAGTATGAGATAATGATGATTCATTGCTCATTCGTCTCTCAAAGTCATGCTCAAAAAAGGAACTTCACTGAGGAACTGAGGGAGGAAGAGAAGGGCTGGAACTAATGCATTTTCCAAGTCATGTATTAAATGGAACCTTTGATGCCCGAGTACCTTAGCAAAGTAAAAGGCCAAACTCACTTCCAACGTGGCAGCGCTTCCCATCAGTGGTCCTCATTTATCAGGGACTGTCCTCCATTTCTGGTTCCTGCCTCTAGTAAAAGCACTGTCCTTTTTTGCACTGAAGGGGATGGGGCCCAGTTTTGACACCTGGAACCCATTATTTATTATTTTAAAGATTTATATCTAGGGTTACTAGATACAAACTGGGACAGAGTGCCTGTACCTTTGACCATTGGATAGAAGAGGGAATTTGGGCAGGTGCAGCTCATCATGGAAGGTACATCATGGAAGGTTTCAAAAGCTGCATCTGCCCAAATTCCCTCTTCTATCCAATGGTCAAAGGTACAGGCACTCTGTCCCAGTTTGTATCTAGTAACCCTATTTATATCCCACCTCTCCATTTGCAGGAGCAAATGCTCGAGGCAGCTAACAATGTCGAACAATATTTAAAACAATTTTACAAAAAAAAAAAAAAAAAAAAGCTATGCCACTGGTGGGGCCTTTGCTGCACCAAGCTAGCTAGGCAGCCACTTATGGAACAACCTTAGAGCCTGCAGTACTGATTTTTGAGGGGCACTGTTTTATATAAAAAAATTTTAACCCATGGAAAAGATGCCAGGAAAATGTATATATTTTCAGATAAATACTGCAACAGTGCTATGGAATATACAGTAATTAATCAAAGTTTTATGAAAACCTACTAAACTCTGGTGTTTTGTTTTTTTTATTGCCTAAGGTGCAAAATAGAGTGGGGGGGTGCGGTAGAATTTAATGTTTGTGTGTGTCAGTAGTACATCAAGGTTTTGGCTCCCTCCGGGAGTTAAATACCCAAGTGAAACAGGGAGGGAATGGATGCAAGGGTAGCTGGGTCTGCCAATGGCCAATTGTCTGGGCTAATCCCAGGACCTCCTCCCATACTGGCCAATGCTGCAGGTTGCCCTCGCCCATTCACACAAGGGGAGGGAGGGATGTCTGCTACCTAATTGGTCATCATCTAGTACCATTTGGCTCTCCGATTTTCCCTTCGATAGGTGTCCCTCCCTTCCCTCCTCCCAAGGACCTTGAAGGTGTGCTCTGCCTTCTGGCCTCAAACACAGATCTTGGGTGAACGGCTTGCAAAGATATACAAACAGACAATACCGTGTTTAACATGTTTTTATTGCTGTCAGATAAAAACAAACTCACCATAGTATTATAGAAAATACTACAGAAAAATAAAACTATTGTGATTATAAAGTGCATTGTTCAGTTGTGTATTTAAAAAAATATTTCAAGCATGCAAGGCACTCTGAAGCAAACCACGGAGGACAATTCCCTCAATTACATTCACATTGGGCAAGAGAGATCAAAATAAGTCAGCTTCAAACAAACAGGCTGAACTGAGGGTGTTTGGGACAACCACTCTGGGTTTCCATCTCAGTCTTGTCTCCATCTACACCCTGGCAGACGACTCTCACAGTCTCACTCTCTCACACATTTTGGCTCAGCCTTCTATAAGAGTCCCCACCATCTTTGAAAGGGAACTGGCACACTGAAGGCTATAAAACCCCAGGTGCTATTTGATGGATTTCAAGGATTTCACCCTTGAAGCTTGAATCACCTAAAATGGCACCACAGGTTCCCAGAGGAAATCACCTGAGCCCAAAGTCCTCAGGAAGTCAGATGTATGAAAGACATTCAATTCCACTTTGAGCAGAAGAGCCAACCTGATGAACATTCCAGATATGCTGGAGTTTCTCAATGCAAGGCATCAAGCCAACTGACTCCAGCAGTGGCATTCCTGGAGGAGGGAGGAAATACTAAGTTTTGCAGGAGCCTGAGCTCCTGGATAAAGTGGCCCCTCCCGCTTGCCTTCACAGCCATTTGTGGGTCAGAGAGCAAAATCTCTGAGCGGCGAATGGCTCTGAAAGAGAAGGGCAGCATTGCACAGGAGGTCAGACTCCTGCAAAACTTAGTGTTTTGCCCTCCCTCTAAGAACACCACTGGACTCCAGTCCCAGTTCCACTTGCGACATGACCCCTGTATGTCAGTTTTGCACACAACAGGGTGGCTCATTAACACGACCAGGGCCTGCAGCTGCCACCTTGGTTCACAACCCAAAAGTTGATGTGCAGCCAGGGCATGCAAACAAGGATCGTGTCTACTTTATTGCTTAATCATAGCTCAATTTTCTCAATGAATTGAACTTGTATCAACAGCTAGGGGGTAGTCCAGATGAATCGTCCAAGTTTGCAAGCTCAAGACTTTACAGGGTTAATGGAACCTTGTAAGTACTTCTCTGTTTAAGGGCTGTAAAAAAATCCTTTCAACACATGGAATGGTGCAATGTATTACAACACAGCAGTGGTTAATTGCTGTTTTATTACAGTTTGCATCACTGGGACATGAATCTTGTCCTTTCACTCTCAGTCTTCAGGTAAGCCAAGGTATTGAGCTGGATTTTTTTTTTTCCAGTAACAGAAAGATGCCCAAGCGAGCAACCTAAGCAAGCAGCGGTAACCAGGCGGCTACCGCTGCATCCCTTGGCAGCCAGGAAGTTGTGGGAGGCTCCATAGGAGAAGGGGACATTTGTCCCCTTTCCCTGCGGTAAGGGTGTGGGCAGGCAAGTGGTCTACTCGCCTCTGCGCCAGCTATTTAACCTCCATGGAGGTTGGGATCGGCGGCGAAGGTTGCCGCCAGTCCCACCCCCACTCTGCCCCTCCCTCGTCCTCGAACGCCCTCCTGCCCCACCCAGAATCCCCGCAACTTCGGCAAGGGGTAAACTTACCTCTTGCTGGCATCGCGTTGCTGCCTATCAGCAGTGCTGCAGCATGAACTGTAAAAGCTCACTGCCTGCGCTGCAAGTGCCTTACAGCACATTTATGACACTAGCACATGTGGTATACTCATACCACTTGCACTGGGGACGACGACTCTGGATTGAGCCCAAAAGCTGGTTGAGCATGACTGCTCAAGGAGCCAGATTTAGCCCAGAGGCTTCCAGTTGCTGACCCCTACATTAGAGAGATTTTTCTTTAGTAGCACCAGCATCAAAGACTACTTAACCTATGCTGAAATTTCCTGGTGTGCAGAACAGCTCAATTACCAAGTCAAGTAACATGGCCCACTGCAACAAGGAAGGAAATGCTAGCTTGTCAGAATTTTTAAAAGAGCAACTAGTGGCACATTGAAGCCAATATACCTGAGGGTTTCTTGTGTATAAGTGCAAACTAATACAGGCATGCCCCAGTATCCACTGATTTAGTATCCATGGTTTCAGTTATCCATGGATACTCGGATACCTATTAAAAAGGTAGGGGAATATTAAACAAATCTCTTTTTTACCTTGCTGCAGCAAACCCACTGATGTTCCCCTATCTGTAAAAAGGCGCCCCCAATATCCACGGTTTCAGGTATCCACAGAGGAGTCTTGATTGGAACCCCAGTGGATACCGGGGCATGCCCTGTACTCTTAAGTCCACAGTTCCCAAACTGTGAGTCTGTGGCTCACTAGTGGGTCGCAACCCAATTTTTGGTGGGTCACAAAACTGACAAGGCAGATTAGGCTAAGTGCATCAAGGCTTAAACTACCTGCTACTTGTGGGGAGCTCTGCTGCCCAATCACCATTATAGCCACAGAGGCTTGAGCAGTTGGTAGAGTGAAACGTTTTTTAGGTGGGTCCCAATGCTAAAATGTTTGAGAACCACTGCTTTAAGAGACGGCTCTTGAATCACATTCACTAGGCAAGCTAACTTGCCATCTACTGAAATGCAGAGTGTTGTAAGCACTCCTGCAATGGCTTAAGATTCAACTATGTATACATATAAACTATGCGATTTATAACTGATGCAAAAGAAACTCTGTTTCAGCCTACATCTTCGATGAAAAAAAGCTAGTTGGCTGCCACCAGTGGAACAGTCTTGGATTACATTTCTATTTCATCACTAGATACCAGCTTCTGCCTCATACAGCAAACTCATGTTCAGGGTCGGTTAGTGTATGCTCTGGGTGGAGCTGGCACAAATGAATTAGCTTCGTGTTTGCACTGCAACACTCCAGAAGTTAATACTGTATGTCCCATACATTTTGCTATGAATTCATTCATTGTGGTAAGAGATTAGGCAAGTATGCTTTGTCCTAGGACGGGGGTCTCCAGACTTTTCATTACGAGGGCCACTTCGTATATTTAAAAGATTTTCGTGGGCCAAAAAATTAAAAAATCAGTTTTATAAATGAATGAATGAATTTAAATGAATGAGTAAGTTTTACTTGCATCTTTTTTTTGTAATCAGCATGATATGATTCAGAACAAAAGAGAAATGTGACATTTACAAAGAAACAATGTTATGCTTAAACTAAGAAATGATCTATTCATGAGTAAAAATGTCAAATATTTAAAGTTGCTGCAGGCCAGCTAAAATCTCGTGGCGGATTGGATTTGGCCCCCGGGCTGTAGGTTGGAGATCCCTATCCTAGGAAACTATTTCCAAGCCCCTGTACAGGAATAATTTTCTAACAAGCTGGACTCACAGTGCACATTCCGAAGTGTGGATGGCCATGCCGTCCTTAGTATTATGGGTCTGGAAATACAGGTCCCCACTGAAATCACGAACATTATTGGAGCCATCTACTCCAGCGGTCAATAAGGGGTGGGGGAAATATTTCTCAATGTTTCTGGTCACCTGACAGTTCTTTTGGGCTTGCTTTGCCTTAAATCTGCTCTCCTGAAAGGTTTCAGGTCTTTTCCCTGCCACAGTTTCCCAGTCTGTACCTGAGAAACAGGTGGGCAACACAGAACTCGACGCAACAGACATCCTTCACATGACAGACACACTTTTCTTTGATTTTGTCAGTAACATTTACCCCCTTTCTAAAATTAATAACCCAAAAATCCGTAAAAAAATAATCCGTAACCAACCTAACTACACCCACAAGGCGTAAGGGAAAAAAAACAAACACCAGGATATTTAAATAAGATGGTGGCATGAAAAGTCTGAGCTTTTTCAAGAAAAAAGTGAGAAGACCTAGGTCTTGTTCCCTACCTCCCAACCCACAAAGGCACATCATTAGAATAGCAGTCCCTT
This sequence comes from Lerista edwardsae, assembly GCA_029204185.1. NCBI lineage: Eukaryota > Metazoa > Chordata > Lepidosauria > Squamata > Scincidae > Lerista > Lerista edwardsae. Next base: position 229,595 of record JAJKFI010000155.1, on the reverse strand, counting down.
CACCTAAGCTAACGTATGTTTACTCTGAAGCTACAAAATTACACAGCTGAAGCCACAGAAAGCATCCTCTGCCCCTGTGGTTGCAAAACATAATTTGACTTTTTGAAAAAAGAGCAAGAGAGACAAGCGGAATGGTGAGTAAGCACCCTGGTATCTTCCCACAAATGAAGGTATTTCCTAATATGGAAGGAAGCAGGGTCAACATTGTAGCTGCAGTTACAGTCACTTCAATCTGAAATGCTTTGTCTCTCCTGGATGGACAACCCAGTTAGGGTAGAATGGCCTTTGCTTTCATCTGTTCACTCACAGGCTGGCTCGTTTCTCCATTAATTCTTGACAGAGACAAAATGAAGATCTGTGAGAGCACCTAAGGTTTGGTAGACAACGGGGTTAAAAAAAAAAGGCCTCTCTGCACAATGTTGTTGACGTACCTCATGAAAAAACACACAAGCAAATATTGTCTGCATTGAAGCAAAGTGTGCTGAAGTGGATTAGGAGACTAGCAGCATTGTCCTGAAACTATAGGGACATCTCCCTCCCCCTTCTTTTTTAGCCGTTTCAAGTCGCAATAACCAAGGTGACGCAAAAAAACCCCCATCTGTTTTAAAACCATCTGGAGGCAAGAGTTTCAAGAGTCCTTTTGTTACACTTTCGGCGACTATAAATACACACCTTTTTCAGCCACGGTGACATGGCAGCAAACTCCCGCAAGTGTTTTGAAAAACACTAAATACACAGAGCCAGTCTTTCATTTAGTAATAAGGCCCAAGTTTTTCATACCCTGAATAGCTAGGCCATTCGGGAAACAGGCCGTAGGAACACCTCGGGCTTCCAAACTGGTCAAAGGCAATTCCAAACCCAGATTCGTCCTGAGGCGGAGAAATCTCCCGAGCGGATCGGAGTTCGGACCGTATGATTCGGTAATTCAGGCCTTTGTTGCTGTCCCAATACACTTTGCCATCACACTCGTAACACACAGCAAACTCGACTCTTTCATGGGGTTGGACGCTCTCTGGCAAGCTGATCTCAAAGGAGAATGTGTCCTTGTCTGAACTCGCGTATGTGTCCTTAAGGTACTGGCATGGGAAGTCTGTGAACGTTTTCCAGGTGTCAAATGTCATTCGGATCTTCACGGCCTTCTCAAATGCAAGATTCCTGACTTTTACTGTGCCTGTGATGGCTTTATCTTTCAGCGTGCAGTTCTCAAGACAGACATAGTCCGTGTGGAGACGATTCCGAAAGTCTAGATAATCTGCGCACGGCTGTACAAAATCCAAGACAAACTCATCGCGGTCGACCGTCGTCAGGCCCACAATGTTGCTGATTAGTTCAGTGAAATTAAATGGAATATCCAGTGGCTCATCAAACTCGGAGAATACTTTGACCACTGTCAGAGACAGGCCCCTGCTGTCTGCAAAGGAAACCTTCTTTTTCACCCGATTCCTCTGTAAGGGTTTTACCTCAGCTCCCACATCGTTGAATTCAGTGCCGCCGTTCACATGAATGCAAGGCCGCAATGGCACCTTGGGCTTCGAGGCTATTTGATAGCCAAAACTCTCTCTTCGCAAAGAGGGTGAGCGCAGGCACAGTTGCACAGCTACATCCACGGCCATCATGGGCTTGTGAGGAAGTGAGTTCAGTATTCTGAAAGGAAGGAGGAGGATCAATCATCAGGGTTATATCATACATTATTCTGCAGTAAACCCAGGAATACACTCAAGCCATAGACCAGCAGTTCTCAGACTGTGGGTCACGATCTACCAGTGGGTCGTGACCTGATTTTTGGTGGGTTGTGGGCCAGTGTCAGCTGTGGTGCCACAAGGCATTCTGGGGCACTACCCAGAAGCCACGGCTGATGAAGTGGGATGTGGCAGTAAAAAGACTGAGAAGCATTGCCATAGACCAGGGGCATTAAATGTACACTAAGGCCTAGGGCAGCCCATGGAAGCTCTTTATCTGGCCCTTGGGCTCTCCCAGACCTACCATTAGCAGCTTTCAGGTGCTGAGGTGTCCCTGCTAAAAGGGAGCCCATGTGATGATTGGGCTCTCCCATATCTTGAAAATATGGTCAAGATTTGTATCTTTGCTATTTGCAGCTAATGAATTCCTAAGTGAGAAAGAAGTGCTTATTTCTGGTCACAAGCAGCTTAATGACATCATTTCCTGCTTAATTCCATCACTTCCAGCCCTCAGTAGGCATCAAATAATGCTATTTGACCCACTGTATGAAATGAGTTTGACACCCCTGCCCTAGACAATCCCAGCTATACAACAAAAGAGTACCTATATAACACTTATGTAGAATGAGTGAAGTTCTTTGTTTTAGGACACTATAGACCAAAAAAGCCCAGAGCATCAGAAAAAAAAAATCAAATATCAATTGTTTACAAAGACTCCAGATCTATCTGTTTCGGAAAATAAACTTTTTTACAATGAAAACTGAATGGAGAACATGCATATATCTCTTTTTATAATACACCTGGATTTCTACGTTTGTTACTATCACAAAGCTGTGTTTAGGATTTGTTTCTGCTGTGCACATTTCTTTTGATGGTTATATTTATTCAAAAACATTGTAAAGTTTAAATCAACACTCCAGCCCATGGGATGGATTGGGCATCTGCCCGATCCTTTCCTGGTTTGAACAGCTCTTACCGTTCCACTGTGGATGCTTCCGAAGACCCCAACTGCAGTGTCCAGGGGTCCTTGCTGCCAGTCGCTTCTGCGCGGTAATCCGCACACAAGGCATGCTGGGCCTTGCTGGATGTGGCTAGCTACAAAGACCCCTGGGGGATGTAGTTGGGGTCTACAGAAGTGCTCCTGGCGAAATGGAAAGTGCTATTTGCGTTGGGGCCGCTTTTCCTCGCGACAGTGGTCTCCAGTTTGGAGACCGCTTGCTTAAATAATAAAAACACTATTTTTAAAGAAATCCAAACCTCCAAACATGGAGTTAAACCGTGCTTTCCTACGTAACCGAATGAACCAGAGGCAGGGTGGTCTTTGACTTTCTGAATTCAGGAATTATGATCAGGGCCCCGGAGATCACATATTGTGTTTATTATCGCAGCAAAGTACAAGTAGTTATGAGTCCATCAACACAACAGCACACATGTTTATTTTCCATTTTAAAAGAGAAAACCATGTTCATAGTTTATTATAAAGCTCAGTTTATGCTAAGTACCAGTAAGTTTGCACTCTGTGGGACTCTTGTAGTAAGAATGCATGGGACTATAGTCTAGCAGGGCAATCTTGTGCATGTCTGCTCAGAAGTAAAGTCCTCTGTGTGCATTGGGACGTATTCCCTAGTAACTAAGCATAGGTCTGTAGCCTTAGTTCTTAAGTACCTAATCCTGCATAGCATACTTGAACTTGTCTAGAAAGCCGAACAAACCCCTCAATTCACCAATTGCCCCCTTCCTCTGCAATCTGCTGTGGTGTAAAAATGAGGCACGCTGCACAATCAAGGCATTTGGATTATGCCCTTGGCTACCATAAGCCTCTAGTCAGGTGCAATCTAATCATGTTTCAATGATTAGTTGAATCATTACTAATCAACTAATTAGTAACGGCTAAAACAATTATATGCACACTTTTCCAGACAGCTCCCTGTTATCAAAATGGGGAAACTGGATTCAAATCATTGATTTTCTGGGCATTTTGAACCAGTATTTAAAAGTCAAAAGCAATTTCAACTCAATCCAGCTATATGCACAAGGGTGTTCCTTTAAAAAAAATAAATACCCCACTATATTGCCCTGTTCACCATGAAATTCATACAAAGCAATTACAACATGGCAGCTGAGGCACAGAAGAGCCAGAGTTAAAATACAGTATTTGTTCCACCACAGCCCTCCAGTATTCTCTTAAATGTCATATGAACGGCAATTACAAATGTTTCCCTCCCTGCTTATCACTATGGCTGTGCCAGAAACACCACCACCCATTAATGCAAGCGTTCTTCTTAAAGAATAATAATCCCCCTATAAAAGTACTGTTGGAAGGCCTTCTCATAAAATACTCAGCAATGGGGCGTATCCATTGGCATGCTCACCCAGAAACCCAGACGTTGTGGGGCTGAAGCTACAGCCTGCTCTGTGGCATTTTCATGCCCTTCCAAGAAGCTGGTAAATGAACCGATGGGATCCCAATTCTCCTGGAACAGACTAGCTCAAATTAGACAGCTGACTAAAGAACCACTCCTACACAACTTCTGCCAGGCCTTCCTCTTGTAGCAAGTTCTCCAGAACCCCATCTATTGAGAAACTTTCCTCCAAAGTGTAGAAACAGGAAGTCACTGTTGAATAAGCAGCCACCAGGAAGGGGAGTTCTTGAACCTTTCTGAACAGGAAGTCGAAGTAAATTTATTGTTTCCATGAATTGAGAGGAATTTGAATATCATGTAAGGTTTGGAGAAAGTTCCTGTTACTGCAAGCATCATCATCAGATTGTGTCCCATTTTTTACTGTTTTGCTACATGCTTCCGCTCCCCTCCTCCTTCCAAGCATTTGAGAGACCAGAGCTTATTTCCCTCTTAGGTCAATGTTTCTGCCAGTGATGCTGGCAAAGAAAGAATACAAGCAGGAAAGACTGTAATATTTAAGTGAGCCACCAAATACATGAAACAGTGCTGCAACATCACATTTCTGGTGCTCAGGTTGAGACTTGGGCTTGTTGGCACATGAGTTTTGCTTGGCAATGCTTGGTTCCAAATTATAAGCACTGCTCCTTTCGCATTTATCTAGGGTGCAATTTTGAGGCTGCAATCCTAACCTGGAGTTAGGCCGGCCCAATTAGGCCAGCAAAGTTTGGCTGGCACAAGGGACACCGTAAGTATGTTTGGACCACCCTCGGAGGCAGAGAGGCCAGCACACAAATGTGCCCCATCCTCCCTGACTCCAAGAGTGGTCTGAACATGTTTTACGGTGGCCCTTGTGCCAGCCAAATTTTGCTGGCCTAACTGTGCTGGCTTAACTCCAGGTTAGGATTGCGCCCTGAATGATCTGCATTTTGGAGGCGTGTCACTGCATTCCAAGAAATGTCAGCATAGATAATGTAGATGAGGCAAGGCTTTATGACACAGCAGCTTCTACGCTATATTGCACCATGTCCTCAAACTGTCTCAAGTTGGTACAGAAGTCCACGCATTATTATTCCTCCCACCTTTCTCCTACAGGCAATCAGGTCACAATATTCTCAGAGCTTTTAAAAGAGGTAGCAGGCAATACTTTTGGAAAAAGTTGCACAGAACACCTGCAAAATTAGTGTCTTCACTGTGGCATTAAGCTAGACCAACATGGTGCAGAGCAGGCAGCTGGCAAGCTTGTGGAAAAAAATGAGGAAAGGTTTATGAGTAAAGAGCATACACTGGTAAAGTCTCCCCCTTCAGCAAGCACTAGCTGAGTACTGACCTCATGTCCAATTCAAGCTAGAATAAAATCTGAAGATCACAGGGTTGATCTGTCAGACTTGACCATCATTTGTACAGTGCCCTACAGAGAGACCCCATACCAAGCAATTCTGCTATCATGCAGACAGCCCCCCCCCCCAACCAAGCAATGCCTGCTAAACAAATGCCCTATTTCTTCCACTTGTGGGATATAATCAATAGTCATACAAACCCATGGGAATTTTGAACTCCAACACTGAACTATAAGGCCTACTGTTTATCTCTAGAGAGAAAGAAGTGGTTAATGGTGTTTCAGGCCCAGGCAAGGCCTGACTGGTAAAAGGGGAGGGCTGTGCGTATTCTTAAACTGATACATGGGAAAAAGTTCCCAGAACCGAGACACAGCTGTAACCTTGGGTGACACTTGCATTGAGTCAGCGTAATAGCCATCCCTATGCATCCTGGGTAAAAGCCTGTGCAAAGGAGGAGTGTACCTATGAAGGAGGAAGGGAGGGGGAAGTAAATTATTCTGCATGAGTGCTACCAGGTGGCTGGACAATAACCAATGAAGATACAGTAAGAAACTCCGCCTCAGTAGTATAAATTGTTGCACCCATTTTGTGCAAGGTGTGGTACGCAGCTTGTTCTGTTTTGGTATGTGCTTGCCACCCATATTTGCAAATATGACAATAAACCTTTCTTTTGAACCATACATTTGGGATCCAGAAATTTATCTTTAACACACTCAACCCATTGAGAGCGCAATCCAGAGTGCTCAATGGGCAGGCACAAGTCTCTGGCACAAGACGACTCTTGAGGAGGGTAGGCCAGCACCACCGTCCTATGCCGATTCCTAGGCCTGGCAGAACCCAGGTAAGGCTGGCCAAGTTTGGATGGTGTGGGAGGTTGGGGAGGGGGAATGGGGTGGGGGGAGGTGGGGCCCGTGGGCGGCTCCACCAGGGGAATAGAGTAGTGCCAGGATCCAGGACTTGGGCCGGATCCTAACCCCTGTCCCAGGTCTCCTGGCCCCAATCCAGGCTGCTCAGATTTGTGCTGCCGGTTCTGGTGGCACAGACCTGAGTAGCCCCATTCAGGCCACTGCCACACTACCCAGGGAAAGGGAAATCAATTCCTCTCGCCCTAGGTTGCGCTGCAGCCTGCTGCAGCCTGCTGGATATGGGGTAAGAATTGCACCCTGAATCATCTATGTTTATGTCCAATTTGAAATGGTAGCCAAACGTTTTGATTTGGTCAAAAACACAGAAAAAGGACTTTGTATCCAATAAGAAGGGTGTAGTGCAGTAGTTTTGCTTCTTGCAAGACTGGGGACTACCATCTAACATCCAGCTCAACAGAAATTGTGAGATAAAGAGTCTGCTTTGCACTCAGAGAAAAACAACAGCTTGAAAATGGAAATTGGCATTGTCTTGGGCTGAGTTTCACGGAGTGGGTCTTATGTCGGAGTTGCCATTCATAGGACTTTGCAGAGAGCAAGTTGTTTAAGCTACAGCCTTCCAGACCAAATGTCAAGTTTTGTTCTGGTTCTGTCTACACAGTACCATTCTAATCTGGAAGATAAAGGTGCCAGGAGATATATTGGTTGACAAGCCTCAGGTACAAAGCTTCCCAGCTTCCTGAAGGACCATGTTAGGATTGCCACGTTTGCCATGTTTAAAACATTTCAAAATTTGCGGCAATACCCAACTCAATGGTGAGGGATTCACAGCACAAGTCCGCACTTCAAAGGAAAATGTACCAATGTCCATCAGAATGCAGAAGGGATAGAAATGTATGGTGGGGGGAAGAAAGGCAAGGCAGCTCAGCACTGACACTTTTAGGAAGATCACTTTCTATGCCATTGAATTTAGGTCAGCTGTAGTCATCCAGTTTATTGTATTTGTACAACACATGTTTAACTTGCAACAGCTACAAAGAGATTTTTTTTTCAAAAGGCTATACAAAATCATGGACGGTAAATCTGTTGACAGCTTCCTCTTACATGCAAAGGAAGACTAGCTCCATGTACCAAGTGCTGGAGAAAAAATGACAATGTGACCTGTCCAAAGAAAGCTGGCTAGCCACTGATTAAAAACAGATTAGTTGGACCTTTGACCTGTCAGAATAAGGCAATTAGGTTCCTACTCTCTGCCTTCAGGTAATATTTCTGCATTTCATGACAAAACGAGCAGCTAGTTTCTTATTCACGTGGTTCAACAGCAGCAGCACAAATCTAAAATATGGATCATTCCTCTCCTTTCCATTTTGTTGCTGGCAACAGATTAAAGATGCAGGGCGCAATCCAATGATGCCCTTGGGCCGATTCCATGTGCATTGCATTGGCCCAATGCTGTCACAAATGTCTGCACCAGCCAAAGAGGCTTTGGGCCAGTGCAGGTACTCATGCCAATCCAGGTGCACCTGTGAAGCCTGCAGGTAATCTGGCCAGAGCCAGGGCTTTTCAAGTTCAGCCAGAGCAGGGGCTTTTCTGGGCGGGGCGGGGGGGGCGGTGGAAGGGGCAGAACGGGGTGGAGGGAGGGGCGTTCTGGTGGGCGGGGTGGCCTAGGTCGGGGGGAGGAGGACTCTGGATGCTTGATTTGGGCCACTGTGTGAGGCTCAGATGTGTGCCTGCTCTTTTGAAGGCGCAGGTCCGAGTAACCCTATTGGGCTGCCTGAGGCTTACCAGGGGGAAAGGGGACTTCTGTTGCCCTGCGCTAAGCTGCTGCCACCTCCTAACTTGGCTAGGATGCAGCGCAGATCAGCCTGCCTGCCTGCTCCTGCCCAAGTTAGGATTGGACTGTCATTTCTGTAATTAAAATATCCTTTCCTCAACCACCTTACCCAATCGCTCAGGGCACAATCCTAACCAAATTTTTAGCACCAGGGTAAGGGCAATGCAGCTCTAAGACAAGGGAACAAATGTTTCCTTAGCTTGACTACTACTCCACCTCAGGATGCAGCACATGCCCCATTGGCACAGCTATGTCAGTGCTGGAAAGTTGGTTAGGATTGCGCCCTCACTATCATCCAACTTCCTCTTATCTACTATGCATCCTTTTCATTGACTCTTCAAATGCTTTATGATGAAAGAGTTTTAATAGAGCAATGTCCCTTTTTCTGTAAGCTTACAAATGAGCGTACAGTTCACATAGCAGCTTAGGATTTCTGAGGCATTAATCTTCAAGTTCAAACATATTTGTCATTTGGAGAGAGGGGAAGCCATGATGTGGAGTGCCTCTAAGAGTGTTGCCTACCCTAAGTTCAGAAGAATTCTCACCCTTCCCTCTCCAACAAAGCCAATTAACATTACTTGCTAAAACCAAGACTGAATCTTAGAAGTCACCTTGCAGACCTAAAGTCTATGGAATGGAGTACATGGATATGTCTCAATGGAATCAAGAAACGTGTTATAGGAGGCAAATTGAAATGGATGCTTAAAAAGAAAAGTGTCAGCTGGGCAACCAGCAAGATCTTCCACCAGAATATGAAATAGTTGGGGCATTTCCTGACCAATCCATTAAAAAAATCTGATTTAACATCCAAGCTCAGGAATAGAACTGTAGCTGGTGATCAGCCTGTACCCCCTAAGACCCCAAAGACAGGTATCTTGTATCCCAAAGACATTCCTAAGATGGAATGGCTACACTGCTGAGATTGGTTCCTGAACATGCTAGTGATGAAGGGAATGTTTATGTCATGGTAGGCCAGATCACAGAGCACTTCCCACACTAGAAAAATCAGCCCCTATCTCATACCTAGGCAATCTGGCCTACCCACATTATAAAAATATTCTTCCACTACTGATATGGTAGCTAGCCTCAGGCTCGCTAGCCAACTACAGAACATTCCATTTTTGTACACAATCTATTGTACGAAGCATTCGGTACTTCTGTGATGATAAATAAGGATGATGAACACCCAAAGCAGAGAGAATTGCAAATCTAACACAAAGGGCTCCAATACATCGTCATTAAGGTCCACCAAAACCAATATTTTTTTCTTGCAAGGAATTAATTTTGATGCCTACAAGTACAGAAATTCTTCCATTTACATGTGCAAATAAGTGCCACTGATTTTAATGGCATTTTTTTTCAATATAAGTAGAAATAAAGGAGGTATTAAATTATGTTACAAAAATGAGCTAATCGACTCTTAAGAGAGAATTCATTATTTACAATCAATTACAGTTATATATCGCCTTTCTTCCAGAACATTCTGGGTTCTAGTCCCAACACTTTGTCCCCTATACCATGACAGTGCCTGCCACCACATCTTGTGATACAGGTTCATTCATTGACTCATGCATTGCCCCAAGTCATGGGGTAGAAAAATGACACCCCTTCAGCACGTCATATTACATCTAAGGAAGGTGCTCCATGGGTACGTCTGCATGTGCCAAAAATCTCAATCAGCCTCTGCCCCAGACCACACCTCCTGGACGAGGGCGTGTGAAACGGCACAATATTTGTTTTGGGTATATCCATGTTAAAGATATGCAACCAAATCTGATCTATGTCTACGGGTGGGACCTCGGTATCCATGGATATCATAACCTGCAGATACCAGCATTTCCTATCTTTCCACAGCCAAACCGTGCCATTTCCCTGCCTCTGTAGCTATTTTTAGCCCGGAAAGATCCACTTCCGGGTTGCATGGAGGTTGCTTTCTCCTCCCAGCATTGTAGGGAGGAGAAACAAACCTCCATGCAACATGAAAGTGGAAACAAGACGGGTTGGCAGTGCAAAGGGAGGAAATTTTGGTGATTCTTAAAAAAGCGTTTTAAATGTGGACCCTGGTATCTGCTAGCATCCACAGTGAATTAAATCTGTGGATGCTGAACCTGTGGCATCCACTGTAACCACCCATTGATACCATGGGTCCACTGTATTCAGAAGCAAGTCCTGCTGTGTTCAGAGGTGCTTTTATCCAGTACACACGCACACAATCACAACTTTAAAATCCTTTAATAAGCCAGTCACTCTTCTGAGGGAACTCTAGGTCCTGAACTAGTACTAGAGATATCTGTCAGAATTCCCAGTACTGCAACAAACTACAATTTCCAGAATTCCTTTGGGTGAAGAAGCCACTAATACAAAACTGTTACAAGTTTGCTACAACTCAGTTCCATTCCCACCTCAACAATGACCCGTTAAGTGACCTTGGGCAAGTCAGAAAATAAACTCTCCCAAGGAGTTCCTGCCTGGGGAAAGAGGGAGGGGGGGAAAGGAAGGCCTGTTAAGTTTTACATACCTCATAAGGGCAAGGAAAGTTAACAATAAAGTGGCTTCAAGATGTCAGCGGCCAGCAGAGCTCCAACAGTTCACACCCCACAGTAGCTACAGATTCATTGCCTAGAGAAGAACAGGACACGGTGAAGTGAGCAGATCTTGTGAAAATCAAATGCCAGATCCTTTTCCTTTACATATGAGTCACAGGAATTAATCGCGATCTAATAAGGAAGTTGCCGGATCAGTGTCATCTCTGAACTTCCTCTGTAGCATTGAGATGACCCGAATATAAACCCTGCCGCTGCCTCGCACTTTTGGGAAAGTTCTTTTGTTCTGGGGCTCCCCTCGCCCGCTTTAGTTCACCAGAGCAACTCGTCCATCCCTCGGTCGCCCTCCCACCACCATTCAAATGATCACGCCAGGCCAGTAAAGCAAGCGGATAACTCCCTTCACCCCTCCCAAAGCTGTCTCACAGCAACCCGGGTGCACAAAGCGTTAACCTCATAGAATGCACAATTCGACCTTCCAGTTGAAGAAAGGGCCACCGCTTTCAATGACACTTACTCCCCGCATTGTGCTTCAGGGGTTCGCTTTCCCATTCACGCTTATTAGGGAAGCATGCACCGAAGCATTCAACGGCACAATCCTATCCACGCTTACTCGGATGCAAGTCCCTCTCTGAGCAGGATCGCAGTCTTCGCTCCATCACCTTGTCCGAACGTGCATTTCTGACCTGGCTTATTTCGTGGGCGACCTCGGAAGCGAACGCCAGGGAGGAGATCAGATCAGATCAGCCCGCCTCGGAAGGAAGGAATGTCACCCTGGCTAAGTTTTTGGCAACTCCACCCCCGTACCTGGAACGCGAAAGGGGCGCCGTTGCAAAGCAGCAGCTTTTACGGCCTTCCAATTCGGCTTTGCGTACAGAATCGGCGATATTCGTTCCAGTGCACTCTACTAACGCTCTGCCGTTTAACTCTCCCTATCCTCCAACGCCTCCCAGGTCATTCGGCTCCAGTTCCAGCGTACTTGTTACTTCTTAAGAATGTGTGTCCTGACGCGAACGCTCATGCCTGGGAGGAAGCAGCGCCGCAGCCAATGGGCGCGCCCCGAACTTTCGCGGCCAGCCAATGGTGGCAGAGTTTTCCCGTGAAAGAGCAGCAGGCTAGCACGTGAACGCCTAGTTGGCCGCGGAGGAGTGACTGCAATGCCACTGACGGATGGAAGCGCATCCGCGGTGCACGGGGGCTGGGAATGGGTTGGTTGCTGAAAAGCGCGAGGTCGGTTCCTCCTGGCAGGGGAGGTGGTGCGCGTTGCCAGCTCTGTCTGTACGTTAACACAGGGCTGCTGTCCAGGGGGTGGGTGTTTGCTGTGCGGAGCCTTGACAGGGAAGCAAGTTCTTCTGGAATTCCTTTGTTCTTTTCGCACGTGTATTGCTCCCGCTTTACCCTACTCAGAGGGAGAGGGTCGAGGAGCCCTCGGTGCTGTGCCACGCGTGACTGATTTCACGACTCGCGTGTAGGGCAAAGATTTTCCCCTATCGAGTTTGGTTCGGACAGACACCGACGCACGTGATCTCTGTTCTCTTGGGACGGGTTTGCACGTCTCTGGTCATCGCAGCGTGAGGGACACGCGTGAATGGGTCACTCACTATAGCTGTACCACGCACAGCAGAGAGAAGTTGAATAAGCCTACAAGCGTGGGGAAAATGTTCAGGTGCTGGTCAGCAAGTATAAAGTAGTAGCCCATCGATCACTTGATTCCTCTACACTTGGCAAGTGTGAACTAGATCTTGATCATGGTTGTATACCTGAGGATGAAACTACTGTGACAAACCAGTGGCGTTCCTAAGGGAAGCAAAACGCTAAGTATTGCAGGAGCCTGTACTCCTGTGTAATATGGCTCCTCCCCTTGCCTCCAGAGCCATTTGCTGCTCAGAGAGCAGAGTTTCTGAGCCAGCTCTCAGAGCTCTGAATGGCAAGGGGGAGGAGTTGTCTTACACCTTAGTGACCCTCCTCCCATAGGCACTCTACTGTGACAAGCATTGTATTTAAGCTCACCCTGAACTTTCTGGCAGAGGGGGTGACAAATAATAATTACAAGGGATGAGGTGGAGTTTTTCACAAGCAGTAGTGTCCATGGGGGGGGCGGAGCTCTAAGTTTTGCAAGGAGCCTTACCTTGTTATGGAAGTGGCTCCTTTCCTGCACCACTTTAGCCAATCCTCAGGGGGGAAAGCAATGTCTTGGCATTGTTTACTGGCTACAGCGGCAAGGGAGAGGAGCAATTTACATGGGAGGGTAAGGCTCCTTGCAAAAGATCACCTGGTCTTGTTCACCCGTTGGGACTATTTACAAGTGGTACCTAGGCTGCAACCATGGGTCCAGTTGGGGTGGAAGCTTTTCTGGAGCAGATTCAGGAGGCCCTTCTTCTTTCTGGTGGGTTTTCTGTCAATACCAGATAGGTACACAAGAGGGCTAATAGTGTACCCATCTTCTATGGTGGAGGCCTCTACTGCCCCACCAAGGGCTGAGCCTTCCTCAAGGGACCATCCTGAGGTTGCTCAGGTTTGTGTTTCAGTAGCACCACTAGTTTAACTGTTAAACATGCTGAATTCAAAACATAGAGGCACGACTGCTTGGAACGTTATCCAGCATGCACTGTCTGCAACCAGGGGCCTTCTAGCATGTTGCATCCTAGTTGCCAACGGTGTGGGGGTGGAAAGTGAGGCAGTGATGCCCTGCCAGGGTTCTTTGAAAAGCTCTGCCACTGCTGTTGAATCTGTGAGTATGCAAATGTTCATAAACCACACATTCCTGCTGCAAATTTTAGAACCATTGCTACTGCTAAGCATCAGAGGTTGGGCTGGGAGAATTCAGTAAGTGCTGGACGAATCTGGATTTCATGGAGAATACATGTATATGCTCCCACTTGCCTTTCCCAAGGTCTGTTCTAAATTGGTATCCAAGAGGAGGCTGATGAGTTAAATTTAAACAGGTGTATTGCTTAATGAAACTGGTGGTTTTTAAACAAATATTATGTGGCAATGTTATCTAGAAATAACTGGAATGGAGTCCGAAGCTTTCCTAGATGGGAGGGGAGTAAGGGCATAATCCTAGCCAACTTTCTAGCACTGACATAGCTGTGCCAATAGGGCCTGATCTGCATTTTGCAGTGCAGTAGTCCTGGAGGCCTTCTCAAGGAATGTTTGTTCCCCTGCATTAGAGCTGTATTGCCCCTGGTACTGGAAAATTGGTTAGGATTGCACCCTAAGTCCCCTTGGGTATTTTAATTAAGATGGAGTGATAAGAGCAGAGGCGTTTCTACAGGGATGGCTAAGCTCTAAGTTTTGCAAGAAGCCTTATATTACCCTGTCATGTAAATCCCTCCTCTCCCTTGCTGCTGTAGCCAGTAAGCAACGCCAAGATGTTGCTGTTCCCTGTGAGGATTGGCTAAAACGGTGCAGGAGAGGAGTGATTTCCACTGCAAGGTAAGGCTTCTTGCAAAACCTAGAGCTTTGCCATCCCTATAGAAACGCCACTGGATAAGAGTGAAAAATGAGTTTGGTAATTATATAAATAAGAACTATCTAGCAATTTGCATTCAAGGATCTTGTTTTGTTTTCTGCTAATATTTTAAGCTCTTTGCCAACCCCAGTTGTGGCACAGCCCTGCTTTCCTTGGATCTCTGTGTGTCTGTTTTTTCAATCATTTGCACAGCTTCCCTGTTTCTTTTATTTTGCCTTGTTTGTCCATTTTTTTAAAATCTCCTTTTTGGAGAAAGGATCAGCAACCTTCTTAGAACAATCCACTCTGGGAATGAGTAGTTGCTTCAGGAGCATTTTTGGGTCTAAAAGTGGTTCAAGGGAAAAGAGTTATTCTTATCCTTGTGTGCTGTGGTCCTGATCAGTATTAAGCTCCCTACAGGGGCGGATCTGCTAGAAATGGCACCCAAAGAAAATGCGCCCCAGGGGCGGGACATCATGATGTCACGATGTCGTGACGTCACGACGTCGCGCCCCCTCTAAGAAGCGCGTTCTGTTAGCTTCTTCTGGCCCTTTAAGGCCAGCAGGAGCGAACAGAACGCGGCTGGGGCGCCGCGTTCTGTTCGCTCTCGCCGGCTTTAAAGGGCCAGCGGGAGCAATACAAACACAACTTTCTGTTCGCTCTCACTGGCCCTTTAAAGCTGGCAAGAGCGAACAGAATGAACGCGGCTGGGGCGCCACGTTCTGTTCCCTCCTGCCGGCCTTAAAGGGCCGGCAGGAGCGAACAGATTGCGGCGCCGCCCAGCGCCCTGCCCCCCCTGCCTTGAGAGGCGGGAGGGGGCGCCAGGCGGCGCCGCGTTCTGTTCACTCCGGCTGGCTCTTTAAGGCCAGCCAGAGCGAGAAAAACGCGGTGCAGGGCCTGGGTGGGCCACGGCCGCCATTTTGGGGGTGGGGCGCGCCATGGTTATGGCACCCTCACCCAAGATGGCGCCCAGGGCTCGTGCCCCCCTTGCCCCCTAGATCCGCGACTGGCTCCCTACAACTTGTAAATGAAGCCAATATTCCCCCTAAATGCCATAAATCTCCAATACTCCAAGGAAGCAATCGCTAGGGAGCATTGCGCTTGAGGCTTCTCACTGCACATTTAGGAGCATGCTGTATTAAGGTTGTAATCCTATGCATGCTTCCCTGGGAGTAAGTCCCTGTCCAGAGCACTTGGGGCGTCAGGTCTGCGCCATTGAACTCCTGTCTGTCACTCTCCCCTTCGAACCTCCAGGTGCTCTGTTTGGCTCAGGAAAGGCCTCAGAAGGTCAGGGTAGGGAGTTGCTCCACACTAGTCCTATTCCCCTATGGCAGTGGTCCTTAACCTGGGTTCGTTTGAACCCCAGGGGTTCGGTGAGTCAGGGGTTCGGCGGAGGTGTGTGTGTGTCTATTCCATTCGCTGGCCTTGATATTTGTGCTGCAGGGAACTTGGTGCGCTCAGTAGTTGTTGGGATATTAAAGTAAGGCCTGGGAATTTGCAGGCCTGAATGGTAGGCCTCACTGAGGCCTAGCAGACCAGCAGAGGGTGAGGGGTAGTTCTGACTTAGGTTCTGCCCAGTAACAAGACCAGGTGATCTCTAGGTAAATGTTGCAGGTTATTTAGCCAATCCCAGGAACACTGGTTGCTTGTCTGTTCAGCTTAGTGAGTGCGTGTGTGTTCAGTCCTGTCCTGATCAGGGAGCTCTTCTGTTCTACTTTCTGTTTCTCTCTGAGTATTGCTGCTGCTGGATTTACAGATTTACTATGTCGAGCAAAATAAGAAAACGGTCAGACGAATACGTACAATATAGATTCACGGAATGTGATGGAAGTCAGCATCCTCAATGCATGATTTGCAATGCCAAGTTGAGCAATTCTAGTCTAGCACCAGCAAAACTAAGGGAACACTTCCTAAAGCTGCATGGAGATGGGAAATGCAAGAACACAATGCTTGCTGAATTCAAGGTGAAGAGAGCCAGATTCGATGAAAGGGCACTCTGCCTGTTCTCGGCTTTGTACCCATCGACCAATCGAGCTTAACAGCATCATACGAAGTTGCATACCTGATCGCAAAGCAGGGAAAACCACACACCATTGGTGAAATACTCATAAAACCAGCTGCGTTGAAGATGGCGAATATCATGCTGGGAAAAGCTGCTGAAAATAAGTTGTCCCAAATTCCTCTTTCAAATGACACCATCAGCAGCAGAATAGATGACATGAGCAATGACATTTTGGCTCAAGTAGTTGCAGATCTGATTTCAAGCCCAGCAAAATTCAGCCTCCAACTTGACAAGACCACCGATGTTTCCAGTCTAAGCCAGCTTGTTGTATTTGTGCGCTATGTGAAAGACGACATGATAAAGGAAGATTTTTTATTTTGTGAGCCTCTTACAACAACAACAACAACTAAGGCAGCCGACATGAGAAAACTTGTGGATAACTTCTTCAGAGACAATGATCTTTCGTGGGATATGATTTCTGCAATTTGTTCGGTTGGAGCTCCAGCCATGCTGGGACAAAACTCTGGTTTTGGTGCACTGGTGAAAGTTGCTGCACCACACATCATTGTTACGCACTGTGTTCTGCACAGGCATGTGTTGGCAACAAAAACCTTGCCTCCAAAACTGGCAGAAGTATTAAAAATTGTAGTGGAATGTGTGAACTATGTGCGAAGTAGTGCTCTGAAGCACTGCATCTTCAAAGAGCTGTGTAATGAAATGGGCTCTGAATTCGAGGTACTTCTGTATCATTCTAACATTCGGTGGTTATCCCGGGGAAAGGTGCTGAATTGTGTTTTTGCCAAGCGTGTGGAATTAGCCCTATTTTTGCGAGAGCACCAACATTGTCATGCAGATTGCTTCGAAAATTCTGAGTTCATTCTCATTCTCATTTTGGCGTACATGGCCGATATCTTTGATGCTCTCAATCAACAGATGCAGGGGGTGGAGTCAACATCATCAAAGTGGAAGAAAACCTGAAGGCTTTTCAAAAAAAGCTACTGTTATGGAAACGATGAACAGAGAATGATAACTTCGCAAACTTTCCCCTGCTGGATGACTATGTAAGTAAGATTGAAGATGAGTTAAGTTTGGAATCGGAAACTTTTCTGTACCCGGGGAACTGAAGCAAGCAATTGCCAAGCGCTTAGATGAGCTCACAAAGTCTCTCGACGGATACTTCCCTACCAGAGAGTTATATCCAGCATGGGTGAGACAGCCGTTCACGTTTAGTGTTGCGACAGCAGATGTCAATGATGAGTACCTCGACGAAATCATTGAACTTCAGCCAAGCCAGGTTCAACAGCAGCTCTTCAGAACAACAACACTCTCAACGTTTTGGTGTCACCAAATCGTACCGTACCCTCTTATTGCTAAGAAAGCCCTTGAGATACTCCTACCGTTTGTTACAACGTATCTTTGCGAGCAATCCTTTTCGAGAATGGTAGACATCAAAACGAAGAAAAGGAACAGACTTTGTTGCGAAAATGATATGAGAGTGGCACTTGCCAAGGTGAAGCATTTCTGAACTTGCCTCTAAAAGGCAACAGCAAAAGTCATGCACTTATTGATTTGCAGTAAATATTCATTGAGTTTTAGTTTTTGTGTGACATTCATGCTTTGTTGGTTTTGTTCTTTGAACACAGTGATTTTATGTGCAATTGATGCATGGTTCATTTTGTGCACATAAAAGAAATATATCTATGTTTTGAATTTAAAAAAAACACATTTTATTTTTCCAACTATGAAGGGTTTGGTGAATGCACGTATGAAACTTGTGGGGTTCGGTATGTCCAAAAAGGTTAAGAACCACTGCCCTATGGGGATCCTTGGGGATCCTGAGCTTCTGTATCAGCCTGCTGCCAAACGCCTTCTGCCTCTTGTCACTGGCCAAGGGCCCTTCTGTGGAGTAAGCCCCTCCTCCCTTCAGACTGGGCCCTCCCCTGCAGGATGGACAGCTGGCTGCCCAATCCTGGGTTTTCTCCCAGGGGGGTTGGCTTCCTCTGCATATTCTTGCCCAGCTGGGGCCAGCTTGGAGCTCGTTGAGGCTGCCTGCCTGCCCTCTGCCCTGCCCTGGCTGCCGGTGCGTAAGGCCAAAAGGAAAGGCAGGTCTGGCGTGGGTGTCTGCCTTGCGGAGGCTGCCCGGGGTGGTGGTGCTCCAGCTGCCTCGTCTGGCCCCCTCGACCCCAGGTAAGGTGGGTGCCTGGCCAGGCACCCGACGCCTCATTGAACATAGTAGCACTTTTCTGCATAGACTTGCTTAGGATCGTGCTTTCCTTTATCTTGGATAATAAAGGCCTATCTTTGTCTTATCCAGACTTGGTAGCTCCTACAAATTTGGAAACAAATTCCTGTGGAGACCAAAGGAGTATAAGTATAACCATATAACTATAACTCATAGGAAGATGCCTGATCCTGGACCAGTTCTTTGTCTTTTGTAGTGACGCCGCAGCCTCATCTTCTGTACTCATGTCTGCTGTATGCCTGCACTCTGTCCTCACCCGCAGCATTCTCCTCATGCGCTGTTTTTCCTAATTAAAGGAAATTTTGTGTTCCTTTCCTTTTCTTCTCTCTTCTAGTACTGTGATTGCTCTTGGTTTTTCTGCCCAGCTTAATAATACTCTGGGAAAAGTGATACGAGAGGCCATAGCTTAGGAGTACAGCACATGCTTTGCACTTGCGCAATATCTTAAATTCAATCCCTAGCATCTCCACTGCAGGGATTTTGGGTAACAGGGCAGGAATAGACCTAAACCCTCAGATACTGGAGCTGCTGCTTATAAACTGCTGCTTATCAGATAATGTGGACTAATGTGCTTAAATCGATTACACGATCACACATGTTTCTTCTTGCTGTTTTTTGGGGGGCGTGATATTTAGCCACTTGTAACAACTGAGACTAGGCATGGATGAAAGGGAACAATTGCAAGGGCTTTGTTTGCAGATTCCTTGGAAACTCCAGTTAGTACAGAATGAGATTTGCTAAGTGGGGCTAGTTGAATGGCACATACCTTTTCGGCTGTGAAACCATTTTCTGACACAATTCAGGGTAGATCCAGCCTCTTTGAACAGAGTGATGTCACAGGGACTGGAATCAGGAGGAGGGATAGTTCTGACCATTTTAACTAGACTGACCTCCTGCTTCCTTTTCCTGGCCAGACTATGCAGAAGACAATGGCAGTGGCCTTCAAGCAGGGATGGAAATTTGGCCACATGGTGAGGCTCTGGTCTCCACCCTCCCCCCCCCCTCAGCAACTTGACTAGAGATTCTCTAGGAGGCTTTCCTGCTACAGGCAGGGAATTGGAGTAGATGACCTTGTAGGTCCCTTAAAACTCTATGATTCATGCATGAGACCTAGCGGATGCCCTTTGCTGACTTGCCCAGAGCTGTGACTCACAGCATTTTGACTTGAGTCAAGTGTCTTTTGGGTCAGGCATGGCAAGGCATGGATCAAAAGGGCCAGGCGGGAAGGGGTGGGCTAGGCTGTGTGCAGGGGCACCGACTTCCTGCCTACAGTGGGGGTGCCTATAGCCACGCCCTGATATTGACATGGCCATGCCGCCAGATGCGGCCACGCCCCCTGTCATCCTGGGAAGCGGCTGCTCCTGTGAACAGCTAGGTGATGCAAGGCAGCTCTGCCCCTTCCGAGGCCGAGGCGGGCGAGCCAATGAGCTTCTTCCTGAGGCACCAGCAATGTTTCGGGAAGGAGCTTTGGCTCAATTGCACTGCCCTTGGCTGGGCCTGTTTGATGCTGGGCTGAACATGGGGGTGCCCCGCTCTTTGGGGGTGCCCAACATTGTGGGTGCTGAGCACCCATTGCAAATTATTGTGGGTGCCGACAGCCTACTGGCACCCACAGATTTGGCGCTAGTGGCTGTGTGAGAGTTGGGGCAGAAGCGGCAAGGGGGAGCAGGGTTGCACAGTAGCAGCTGGGAGGTACAGCGGCCTCCTTCCCCTCCCCAGTCCAGCCAATCCTTAGGCAAGAGCCCCTTGGGCTCCTCCTCCTGCCTTCCTTCGTCCAATGATCACCAGTTCCTTCAGAGAGGGACAAGAGAAGCTGTTCCCGCCTCCTTCCCTCACCTCCTGCTCAATGCAAAACATTAACCTTTTCCTGTCTCTTGACTGGCTTCCTTTTGGCCTCACAAGGTCATTCACGCTGCAAAAAAGTAAGGAAGCAGACCCAGTCTCATGGTTTCTCAAGTTCATACTCGAGTCAGTGTGACTCAAGTCCTTTACATGTGTGATTCGAGTCCACATGAGTCAGCAAAAAACACATTTTTTTCAATTCAACTTGAGTTCCCACCTCTGTTTTCAAGTAACAGGAGGGGCAGCAGAGGCGTGGTGAAGCAGACACAGAGGTGGTAGACTCCCCAAAGCTCATTGCAACTTCCTATATGACAAGGCTGCAACTGTAAGAAGAAGGATAGGAAATGAAATTACACCGCATCTATTGCAAAACGCTGGAATTTACCAAAAGGCAAAACTTTGCCTGCTGGTAGAATTGCTTGATGACAACTTGTTAATCCTGCAGCATAGAAACCAGTTTTGCCATATTCCTGAGAAATAGTTTCATGACAATCACACAAGCTGAGGAATTTAAATTGGCCTATTTAAATTGGCCTATACAGAATGCCTTCATCAGTGAAAACTCCCCCCCCCCGTAATCAGCAATATTTTGGTCCTGTTAAAGTAATCTCATCAATAACCACCCATATTAAGCAGATCCGTATCAATATTTCCCAGTGATGTAGACTCGAGTCCCAAGTTGAACATGTCCTGTCACTCACTGACTTGGACTCGACTTGGGACTTGACTTAGGAAGCCATTTTCGTGCCTGAATCACAGCGTGAATATGTATTCTTGCCAACTTTGTGCTTCCGCATAGCACTGCAAGATCTCCTGGGCGATCTGGAAGCGAGAGCGATCATCTGGGCAAGGTGGGAATTGCCTGTCTGCCTTTCCTGAGTGATCGTGCTGTATCCAGTGGCTCCAGGCTGCCTGCAGATGCTTTGATTGCTGCCGATCTGCTGAGTGGCAAGAATCAGGCACCCAGAAGTGCCTGCCATGGGGGGGGGGGTTGCAACTCCCCCTCACACAGATCCCACCACCACCTTGTGGGGCATGGATCGCTGGGTGGAGCAGGCTCAGTATGGGGGGGGGGGTGGAGATGGCAGCAGACTCTGCTGCCAAATCCTATGCCTTGAGCTGAAAAACCTGACACAGGTCTCTCGGTTCTGCACCTGCTCAATAGTGGGCACAGATCTAAGTAGACCCACTGGAGCAGCTGTTGCTCAACATGGGTTAAAGGAAGGTTTGTTTCCTTACCCTGCTGAGCCCTCTAGCTGCTTCCCTGACCCCATAGGATACAGGGGCGGCCATCTTGGTGCTGCTGTAGCTCCGGGCACTAGGGAAGCATAGGATTAGGCCCCGAGTCTGCTGATCTTCAGCACAAGGGGACTCACTTCTTGTTCCTGTGTGTTGTGATGTCATCTATGTTTGAGTCTTGTGATTCCTGCTTGGGTGCCGATTCAGACTCTAAACCATCACCATATTTAGGGAACAGGACATTTATTTACTTATTTACTTATTTACTTATAGGATTTCTATCCTGCCTTCCTACCCCATGGGCACCTAAGGTGGCTTACAATATCAAAATGTCACATTAAAAATAGAACAATGGAGTGTAACAATTAAAAACAAGGTTAAAACAATATTAAAACAGTTTAAGATTTGTTAAACTAGATAAAGTCAGGCTACAGATATGTATCCACCCACTTGCATTGCTCCTTGGCCTCTGATAACTGGCTGAAATCAATGAGCAGATATTTTCCTCACTGCTTTATCGCCATCAGGGCCAGCATCAAGCCAACGGGACCAATGTCATCAGGTGGGTCCCGCACTAGTGCAGTCAGCATATCGCCTGCTGCAACAGCCAGGATCTCTATGGGCTGGAGATCAGTGGTGCGAGCCGAGCAGCTTTACCTTGGGCCCTCCCACCTGTCCCTGACTCCAAATGGCCCAAAATGGGCTTCCTGGAAGCAGTTGGCTGTGACATCATCATGTCAGCACCAACTATTTCCAGGTGCCGCACTTTGCACATGGCACCCTAAGTGCTCTTCGTGGTGAGTAGGGGGCCCTGTGGGAGTGCCCTGCATTGAGCCCTACCACTCTAGAGCTGGCCGTGATCACCATGCTAGGAAGAAGTTCAGGCACTGAATGTCTGACGTGGCTGCTAAAGGAAATGGATCCATAATAAAAAGGTGGCAGTCTTGTGTGTTATATTTGATTTAACAATAATACGGGTTGGCAAACTGTGTTGACATCAGGAGAGAGAATAACATCTCCCTCAACTGGGCTAGCTCATAAAGGGTTAACCCAGATACCCAGTCATGTCATTTTTGTTTGTCCTTGTTTTTGGTGGCATTTGTTCCTTGGTTTAGGGAACAGGTGAATTCTGCTGCGTCAGCTTTGGGAACTACCCTGAAGTTCCACTGAGTCATTTCTAGGTGACTCAGTAATGTTTATCTGGTTTGCAGGATGACCGCAAACCTGTTGCTCATCTGGCAAATAATACCCTCTGCCCCGCTTGGCATTGCCAACTTCTTTTTCTCGTGGGTGGCTCTCTCAAATATAAGGTGTGTCCTGACCAGAAAAAAAATAAAAAATCAGCTGCTACAAATTACTTATGCTTCAAGTGAACATGACATGGTTGAAAGACTGCCAGCTATTTTGAAACAATGCATAATCATAGATGAATGACAGCATTGATGTTCTACTCCGTTTTCCTTGTAACAATGTAATCCCAATTATGCAAAAAGGTTCTTTTGTATATTCTCTCCTGTGGCTACAGGTCATTATTTCAGGAAAAACAAGACAGGACTAAATGCTGCCCCCCCTTACCCAGTGATGGAAAGCCAGCCTCTGCTCCTTCAATGCTGTCGCTCAACACTGTTCCCCTCTCCACATTTCCTCTTCTTCTTCCCCATCCCATTTCCAGTCCAGGGAGTGAAAGGAGAAGCAGGAGCCCTGAAAGTAAGTAGGCGAACAAACCTAGACACTCTTCACCAGTCTGCTGCCTGAGACAACTGCATCAGTTGGCCTCACAGCTGGACCGGCCCTGCCCAGTGGTGTCATCCTACCAGTACGCTGGGCGGGACGTCCGGGTGATTGGCAGCCCGCCCATTGTGTGCCACTGTGTTACGCCGTTCGTGTAACCAGTTACGCCGCTTGCGTACGTTACCTGGATGTCCCTCCCAGCGTACCGGTAGGATGACACCACTGGCCCTGCCCACACATCTCCAGTCATGTCTGGTAAGAAGTGGTGCCACATGTCATTGTGCTGAGTTTGGCCATCCCAAATCTATTTCCTCATTGGCTGTCCTTTGCAAGAGCGGGCAGGAAAACTGTGAGCGTAAAAGCCTCTCATTGTGCATCTTCTTTTACTAAACCTTAGCATGGAGGTGCAGTGAGAAGGCATGGGGCTGCTGGTGGTGGCGGCAGCTGTGCATCCTTTGTAAAGTACAGTTTTGCCTTTTGGCTATGTCTGAAAAATGAATTGATGTGTGGGGGAAGACGGGAGACAGAAGAATTTAGTTGGAGGGTATGATCTGAGGGCATGTGATGCAGCCACCTTGCTGATGCTACGTAGGTGTAAATTTATTTATTTATTTGATTTGTATCCCGCCTTTCCGCCACAAGGCCCTCAAGGCGGCATTTACAAGGTTAAAAACACAGTAAAAAACAATTAAAAACAGTATTAAAAGACAATAAAAACAATATTAAAAATACAACATACAACAAATTAATCCCTAGGATCATAAAATGTATAAAAAGAATGCAAAAAAGCCAGCCAGCCAGCCTGTCAGCAACTAAAAGCCTGCTGAAATAAAAAGGTCTTCAGCCCCCGCCGAAATACCGCCAAGGAGGGAGCAGTTCTTAACTCCAAGGGGAGGGTATTCCAAAGTTGGGGTGCCACCGCCGAGAAGGCTCTCCTACTGGCCGCCACCCCTCTCACCTCTCCTGGTGGCGGCACCGTCAAGAGAGCCCCCCCAGATGACCTCAGAGTACGGGTCGGATTATATGGGAGGAGGCGGTCCCTCAAATACCCTGGGCCCGAGCCGTAAAGGGCTTTAAAGGTCAACACCAGCACTTTGAATTTGGCCCGGAACAGAACCGGCAGCCAGTGTAGTCGCCGAAGCAGTGGCTCGACAGAGTCAAACCGACGTGCCCCAGCAACCACCCGAGCAGCCGCGTTCTGTACTAGTTGTAATTTCTGAACCGTCTTCAAAGGCAGCCCCACGTAGAGCGCATTGCAATAGTCTAATCTAGATGTCACTAGGGCATGGGTCACTGTGGCCAGGTCCGCGCAGCTCAGGTACGGTCTCAGCTGGCGGATCAGCCGAAGCTGAGCAAAGGCTCCCCTGGCCACCGCCGACACCTGAGACTCCAGGTGCAGCTGTGAATCCAGGAGAACCCCCAAGCTGCGGACCTGCTCCTTCAGAGGGAGTGCAACCCCATTCAGAGCAGGGCGATAGTCCAATACCCGAGCTGTGGATTTCCGGACCAAGAGCACCTCTGGTCAGTGTTTGGATGGAGGAGTTGCCTGTGGAAAGCCAATTATGCTGAACTGAGTTTCATGATGGCTGGAAGGAGGGATATACATGGGATCAATGAAATAATAATTAAATAATGCCATAGGTGTGATGGCTTCTACCTCAACATCCTTCCAGATGCTGGTGCTCTTCTTGAGCCCCTGTCTAGCCGCCCTTCAGAAGAACCCCAGCATCTGGAAAGAGGCACAGGAGACAAATTCAGACCGGATTTGAACCTGATTTGGAAAGAACTAGATGTGTGAGTTGTTATAATCCAATGGGATTTTTATAGACGCCTCAGTGCTGCCTCTTCGTGCAGGTTGGTCTCCTCTAATAATAGCATTCAACCCTATTGAACAATCAGGAAATACAGTAGTACAAATATTAATATTGCTCAAACCCAGGTTTGGCAGTCAGAATGTGTTTTGTGATCCAAGACACCGCATGCTGCTTTTGTAGACTTTGGGCTTCTGATGTGTTCCTTTCCAACATTGTGTCAGGATGGCTAAACTTTGACAATGTGAGATCAGCTAGAATGCACATATTTTTCATGTGAGTTCTAAAAGTTCACAGATTGTGCACACCAATCCTTCACCAGTGAACAGGGAGAGGGAGAGAGAGAGAGAGAGAGAGAGAGAGAGAGAGAGATTTAAACACTGAAGATAGGTTGACTTTTAACAAATGATGGATATAGGGTCTCCACTGCTTTCAACATACACAAATGTTCAGACTGAACTGGGGAAAGGCTGACACCAATTGGCTACTCTCCATAACATCATAAAACCAACTCCCCAGCCCACTTCTGGAAAACGTTTTACAACTGGATTTCTTTCACATGTAGTTTGGCCCTAAGGTGCTCTTCCTTTCTCATTTCCCTGTTTGGTTAATGCTTATATTTAAAACGTGAGATAAAAGATAAATGATACCTAATGGAAAAACTCTTGGAGTTCCTGTTTTACTATCATGTTAATTAAAACCACTCCCAAGTTTTCCGTGATAGCAGGCAAATATAATATTTCAGGAAATGAAAACAGTGTGCCCAGCATTCTGTACTCCTTGTCAGACATTTAATCATCAGACACTTTCTTCCCAAGCCTTGACAAATCAAATATCTAGTTTTTTGTGAGAATGGTTACCCTATCCTTTTCTATCTGCTTTCAGCCATCAACCCTACCAATTTGAAAACCTGTTTCAAAAGCCCACTGGTCCAAATTTAAAGAGTGGCTAAGTTCCACCCAAGACACCTGATTGTATCTGAGGGACACTCTTCCTGCCCAGAAGTGTTGGTTTGAAACAAGAGAGGTGTTGGTCTGTCCGTTGGTATGTGTGTACTGGGCTTCACCATCCTGTTAGATGTAAATATGGGGAAGGGGAATATTGTGGCTAATGGCATCTGGGGGGGGGGCTTGCAGCAAGGGTGTGGTGCAGATGGGGAAGAGCTTAAACCCATCTCCTTTGATGTGCCCCTGATCCAAATCAAGCCTCCTGTGGCAGCTTTCAGGAGAAGAAAAAGATGTCAGGAGAGCTAGTTCTGCATCTCCCAGGCAATGCATGTTTTGGCCCCAAGTTGGTTTTCCTTTCTGATATGCCTGTGGGATTCATGCTTTATAGCTCTCCATCTTTTACCAATAAAAATAGCAGTTTAACTGCTCTGCAGCTCATTTTATTTTATAAGTTTATTTTACCAATAAAAAATAAGGGTGTCAGGCTGCAGCTCAGCAATAATGCCACGTGTCTAGTTGTTTTGCAGGCACAGCCCAGAGAAAGAATTTTTTTTAGATGGAATTTGACAGAGTAAAAGGACTGCTGGCCAAAGTTCCACAGGTAAGTGGTTCATGATATCATAGAGACAGACTGACACACACACACACACACACACACACACACACACACACACACACACACACACACACACACAC
>JAJKFI010000155.1:191823-202963 GCA_029204185.1 Lerista edwardsae | reverse complement strand
CACACACACACACACACACACACACACACACACACACACACACACACGTACGTGTTTCTTAAATATTAAAACAGTTGGGCTACCTGTCCAGTGCACAAGCTGATACTGGGCGACACTAACCCTAGAATTGCCACTGGTGGGAAATTTGGGTGTTGTTGGTCCCTGGCTTAGATGACTTTTAAAGTGGATTTTAAATATTCATGGTGGACTATAGTCTATCAGTGGTTATTAACCATGATGGCTACATTGAACCTCCAGATGCAGGGGCAGTATGTCACTGAGTACTATGTGCAGAGGAGCAATAGCCGGGGAGGGTACAGACATTCATCCATTGCTTGTGGGGTAATATTCACTGCATTTATTTTCTGGCCACTAATATTATTTTTCTCATGTCAAGACTTAGTATATCTCAGCCTCACCTACCGCACAGGTTTGTTGTGAGGACAAGAGAAGGGGAGGTATCATGTACACCAAGGGTGGTATAAAAATGTGAAAATTATAAATAAATGTGTTGTATGGGGGTGTCAAAAATTTATGGGCCCCAGATATCAAATGTCCTCAGTATGCCATTGGGTGGGGGCTCTGAGATTGAATGCTCCTCTGTTCACAAAAATTCCTTGCACATTGAAAATTGCAAATCAGGGAAGTTTGCCCTTGACATGCTAGCTTGCTCTATGGAGACAATTGATTGGTGCAGAGAAGTACTGAGTCATGTGATTTCCTCCACCAAAATAGTCCAGACACAGGTTGACTCCCCTCAGTGGGATCTAAAACCAGAGAGACTCTGGTTCAAATTCGGACTTGGCCATATAGATCCCTGGATGACCTTGAGCTAACTGCTAACCTAAGGTACCTCACTGAGTTGCTGGAAGCACAATATGAGAAAATAACCAAGCTTGTTGTACTGAGAAGAAATGTATAAATAGTCTGCATTTATTGCTGTTCAATACTGAGCACCTTACAGTCTCTCCCAAAACTCGGTTCAAAGTCCGACTCCACCTTTTCTTCCATATATATGTATATATAGGCTGGTATTTGCAGACTGATCATCTGAGCATGTCTTCACAGAAGTAGTGATACGTAGCTTGGTCTGAAATACATCTGGCTTCTAGAAAACATGACACTGTTCTTGAATGTGGGATTTGTTGAGGGACATAAATAGCTCAGGTCAGTTCTACAGAATTTTACAAGTGGCCTATTTATAGAAAAGTATCCTGGCTAACCAGGGAAAATGTTGTCAAGAATAAAATCCAGTGAGAACAGCTGGGAAAGGCACATTCTAGTTGCTTTTGGAGTCTGGATTTCTTCATGTGTTGTTCTCAAATGCTCTCCTATCTGGGAGCCAGCCAATGTATACCTGGTTCATTGGAGCATCTCATTTCAGACTGCTAGAGGCCAACTGGTTGCTAGCATCCTTCTGGGCTAAATTTAAGGTGTTGGTTGACAGCTTTTAAAATCTCATGTGACCTGAATCTGGGATATTGATGAAGCGGTGATTCCTGTACATCCCCCCCCCATTTTTTTGTTGAGATCCAGTCATGAAACATTGCTGTGATTTCCATTCACAACTATTCTCAACTTTTAACAGAGCGTTCTTGGTAGTGGCCCCATGTGTGTGGAACAACTTGCCACTGGAGATCCACCAGATTCAGTAGCTTTTCTGTACAGGTGGGCCACTTTTGGATCTTTAAGAGGCTCTGGGCTGTATATCTTATTTCTGCTGCTCCAATAATTGGATTCTTCCATGTATCAGGGGTGGCCAAACTTGCTTAACGTAAGAGCCACATATGATAAACTTCAGGTGTTTGGGAGAGATCTGCCCCAAATCTTCTGATGTAATGTGTTTCATATGTTTAGGATTACAGCTGGAGTCATCATGCTTTGGTCTGGGCCGTGTTTTCTGAACCAACGTGAAACACATTACATCCTGTTCTGTAAGTCCTCTTGTAGAACTATTTGGAAATCAATTTGTGGGTACCAAATTGGGGGTCTTCCAGATCTGAGGCAAAGGAACTACAGATATTTTGCTCTTGTGGAGGATGGAAATGGAGCATTATAAACCTTGGGGGCAAAAGGAAATGGGTAATTCTAGAATAGCATGTGTGGAATGCTAAGAAGCAACGTTTTAAACATGATTTTAGCTTCTTCCATAATTTCCATCCTAAGGACAGCGAGTGATTGTGCCAAAAACGTTGGATTTAGGTGGGGGAAAAGAATCAGAATGAAAGTTGCTGAATGGCAAATCTGAACAGTATATGAAAAAAAGTCCCAGACAGAGCTGGGTCATTGTTTCCAAATGCAGCAGGGATTCTGACAGGCAACAGACATGAAAGGAAGGGATTGCCTGAGCTCTTGCCATGCCTACGCTCGAGGAATGTCTCAAATTGCCAATTCAATATTGACCTTACAGTACTGCCTGTATAGGCCCCATTGGGCTACACCCTGTGTCAACACCGACCAAGGAGCGCTCATTTAAGAATCACATCCTTCTTCAGACTGGAGTTCCTTGGTTGGGGTGTGTGTGTGTGTGTGTGTGTGTGTGTGTTCTCTATAATAAACAAACCCAGAGAACACACCCCAGAAAGCTAGATGATGGGAGAGAATGGGTCAGGACTTCAAAGGAACAGATTTAAGGCACAATCCTAACCAACTTTCCAGCACCAGGGTAAGGGCAATGCAGCTCAGAGGGAAGGGAACAAATATTCCCTTACCTTGAGCAGGCCCCCCACCTGCAGGATGCAGCACCTGCCCCATTGGCACAGCTATGTCAATGCTGGAAAGTCAGTTAGCATTGCGCCCTAAATCTTTGATCTATACTAGGCTTGCCTCCTTCCAGTTAGCAGGGCACATTCCAAACAGTGACTCCTGCAGGAACATCAGGGATTCGTTTCATGATAAAGGTTCGTGATAAACATAGAACCTTTTTTGGGTGCAAGGGTGATAATTTTAATTCAATTTTAATTCAGAAAAATGGGCCTTTGCTATCACATGTTAGGGAACACTGCACTGCAGAATTTGATGCTGGAGCTTCCTGATTCCGTAGAGTGCCCTGCATGGTGCACAAAGGCATCCTGCCTCAATGGTAGAGCACATCTTAGACAATGTGCTACTTTTCACTAGAAAAGGATTGCAGGTAATATGAGTGGGAGAACCTCTGTCTGAGTTCCTGCAGAGCTGGAGCAAGTCGGAGTAGAAAGTACTAGGCTGGGCTGGGTAGACACCTGATCTCACTAAGGCTGCAATCCTCTGCACGCTTACTGGAGAGCAAGCCCCACTGAATACAATGGGATACTTCTGAGTAAATATGCACAGGATTTTAACATGTATATTGGATTGAGCAAACATGTAAGGATTGTCCTTGGGTTTCCCCCTTAGCAGTAGGTGCGTCTGTCTAGGCGTTGGAGAAAAACTTTAATCCCCAGTATTGTGGCATGGGGGAAAGTGATTTTGTGGCTTGGCAAGGCTGTTGCATTGGCCTACTACAGGAGATCAAATTTTACAACAATTAAAAATCCTGCAAAATTTCAAATGTTCCTGTTATCATTCTGAATGCCATTGAGCGTCAGCTGTCAGACACCAGTTCCATGGCATCTCAGTTCTGAAGTACAAGAAAATAGTACTGTATCAATGACTGAATATTCAACATCCATACTTGTACAAAGGAGTTGACATACTGTCACAAAGAGGAAACCCATACATTGTTCTCTGTGTCTCAGAAAAAATTACAATCGTGCAAAGGCATAGGGAGGGTGCCGCAGGGGGAGGTGAGTATGGCAGGCACTGGCTGCGATTGGGCGCAGCGGTGAGGAAAAGCCCATGTGCTTTTTGCACCCCCCCCCTGTCCTTGGATCGCTCCTAAATGGAACTATTCCAGGCCCGGGAGGTGCGGCTGCACTGGGGGCACAGTGATATTGCCCTGCCCCAGGTGCGCTGCGAGCCAAGTATGGCTCTGCAATCGAGGCTTAAAGTCTTACTATTTAGTAAATTCACAAGATAGCTCAGGACTGTTCATGCTAAGAAGGTCAGTTGACATTTTATAAGGCCCCTTCAGTAGCTGAATTCCAACTTGAACTCTGCTTGGTGAGAAAAGAAAACCTAATAGTCTGTGAGCACTTTTAGGCAGTGGCATTCCTACAGGGTGTGCGTGTATGGAAATGCCAAGTTGTTGCGAGTGCCTGAACTCCTGAGTAACATGGACCCGCTCCAAGCAGCGAATAGCTCTGAAGGTGAGGGGAAGGGGCCCCGTTACACTGGGGCTCAGGCTTCTGCAACACTTACTGTTTTACCACCCCCCATAGGAATGCCACTGCTTCTAGGCTTCCAAGTCTTGACTTCTGTCTTTCTGTTGTTCTCCTGTGTATCCACCATTGACTGCTGTGAAGCTCCTTTTTCAAAATGAAGGAGGAGGAAATCAAGCCAACAAGGCGATTTCTCCAGACCCCTGTCCCTTTAAGCTCAGGGACTTAATTTGAGGTTTCGTTTCCCCTGTGTGCTTTCCTTTCCGAAGGACAGAGTTCTTCCCAGCCCAACTCCCTTGACCCCGGCTGGCCCGGGATCCCCTCTCTGTGGCTTACCAAGGAACTGTCGACGGAAAAGAATGCCAGCTGGACTTTGATGCTGCAGAAAGAGAAATACATTTTACTCATGTGTACGACATCAGTAAAATGGACACAAATGCAATACACCTCCAAGGAGATGACAGAACTTGTGTAATTTGTACATTTGGACTTTACTTGATAAGTTATACAGCTGAACATGCAAATCTGGAATTGACAACAACAAATAATAACATTGGCAACTTGCTATTGGCAATTTTGGTGATGTGAGACATCTGATTGGTGGTCCTTTTTTGCTGCTGCTCCCCCTCCCCTCCAGTGTGACCCCAACCAAGGGTCTGGGAAAGAGAACAAGAAGTGATTACAATAGGGCTGGCACATTTAGCCATAAGTTCTTGACACATTTGATTGCTTGATACAACAGTTATCAATGTGGTAAGTACTTACACAGGACCCTTTCATGGGTCACTGCCTTATCGTGGCAAAGGGGCTTGAGTAGCTCAATGAAACTGTGAGCTATGCCATGTTGGGTTACCCAAGATGGACAGGTCATAGTAGAGAGTTCGGACTAAATGTGATCCGCTGGAGAAGGAAATGGCAACCCACTCCAGTACTCTTGCCAAGAAAACCCCATGGATTACAGTACAAAAAGGCTAAATGATATGACACTGGAAGATGAGACCCTCAGGTCGGAAGGTGTCCATTATGCTACTGGGGAAGAGCAGAACATGAGTACTAGTAGCTCCAGAAAGAGTGAAGTAGCTGGGCCAAAACCAAAAGGAAACTCAGCTGTGGATGGGTCTGGAAGTGAAAGGAAAGTACAATGCTGCAAAGAACAATACTGCATAGGAACCTGGAACGTGGTCAAATGCGAGATGTCAAGACTGAACATCGACATCATGGGAATTAGTGAACTAAAATGGGCAGGAATGGGAGAATTTAATTCAGATGACCATTGCATCTACTACTGTGGGCAGGAATCCCTTAGAAGAAATGGAGTAGCCTTCATAGTGAACAAGAGAGTGGGAACAGCAGTACTGGGGTCAACAATGATCGAATGATTTCAATTCGGATCCAAGGCAAACCTTTCAACATCACAGTAATCCAGGTCTATGCCCCAACCACTGATGCTGAAGAGGAAGAAGCTGACCGTTTCTATGAAAACCTACAACACCTTCTAGAATTAACACCCAAAAAAGATGTCCTTCTCATCATAGGGGATTGGAATGCTAAAGTAGGCAGTCAAGAGGTAATAGGCAAGTTTGGTCATGGAGTACAAAATGAAGCAGGGCAAAGACTGATAGAGTTTTGTCAGGAGAACACATTAGTCATAGCAAACACGCTTTTCCAGCAACACAAATGGCGACTGTACGCATGGACTTCACCAGATGGTCTGCACCAAAATCAGATTGATTACATTCTTTGCAGCCAAAGATAGAGAAGTTCTATATAGGCAGTAAAAACAAGACCTGGAGCTGACTGTGGCTCAGATCATGAGCTTCTTATTGCAAAATTCAGGCTTAAACTGAAAAAAGTAGGGAAAACCACTAGGCCCTCCACGTATGACCTAAATCAGATCCCATATGAATATACAGTGGAGGTGACAAATAGATTTAGGGGCTTAGATTTGGTAGACAGAGTGCCTGAAGAACTTTGGACGGAGGTCTGTAACATTGTACAGGAAGCAGCAACTAGAACCATCCCAAAGAGAAAGAAATGCAAGAAGGCGAAGTGGCTGTCTGACGAGGCTTTACAAATAGCTGAGGAAAGAAGGGAAACCAAAAGCAAGGGAGAAAGGAAAAGATATACCCAACTGAATGCAGCTTTCCAGAGAACAGCAAGGAGAGATAGGAAGGCCTTCCTAAATGAGCAATGCAAAGAAATAGAGGAAAACAATAGAATGGGAAAGACTAGATATCTTTTCAAGAAAATTGTAGATGTCAAAGGACAATTTTGTGCTAAGGTAGGCACAATAAAGAACGGCAAGGACCTAACAGAAGCAGATGAGATTAAGAAGAGGTGGCAAGAATACACAGAGGAACTCTATAAGGCCAATCTAAATGTTCCTGATAACCACAATGGTGCAGTCACTGAGCCCAAACCTGACATCCTGGAGTGTGAAGTCAAGTGGGCTTTAGAAAGTATCACTAACAACAAAGCTAGTGGAGGTGACAGCATCCCAGCTGAGTTACTCAAAATCTTAAAAGATGATGCTGTCAAAGTGCTGCACTCCATATCCTAGCAAATTTGGAAAACCCAACAGTGGCCACAAGACTGGAAAAGATCAGTTTACGTTCCAATCCCAAAGAAGGGCAATGCCAAAGATTGTTCAAACTACCGCACCATTGCACTCATTTCACATGCTAGCAAGGTGATACTCAAAATCCTATAAGCTAGACTTCAGCAATATGTGAATCGAGAACTACCAGATGTACAAGCTGGTTTCCAAAGAGGCAGAGGAACTAGAGATCAAATTGCCAACATTCGCTGGATCATGGAGAAAGCAAGAGAGTTTCAGAAAAGCATCTACTTCTGCTTCATTGACTATGCTAAAGCCTTTGATTGTGTGGATCACAAACTTGAAGAGATGGGAGTACCAGACCACCTTATCTGTCTTCTGAGAAACCTGTATGCAGGTCAGGAAGCTACAGTTAGAACTGGACATGGAACAACTGATTGGTTTAAAATTGGGAAAGGAGTACGACAAGGCTTATATCACCCTGCTTATTTAACTTATATGCAGAGTACATCATGAGGAAGGCAGGGCTGGATGATTCATAAGCTGGAATCAAGATTGCTGGGAGAAATATCAACAACCTATGATAATGGCAGAAAGTGAGGAAGACCTCAAGAACCTTCTGATGAGGGTGAAAGAGGAAAGTGCCAAAATTGGCTTGAAGCTCAACATTAAAAAAACTAAGATCATGGCAACCACTCCCATCACTTCCTGGCAAATAGAAGGGGAAGAAATGGAAGCAGTGACAGACTTTACTTTCCTGGGCTCCAAGATCACAGCAGATGGTGACTGCAGCCATGAAATTAAAAGATGTTTACTTCTTGGGAGGAAAGCTATGGCGAACCTAGACAACTTAATAAAAAGCTGAGACATCACTCTGCCAACAAAAGTTTGCATAGTCAAAGCTATGGTTTTCCCAGTAGCAATGTATGGATGTGAGAGCTAGACCATAAGAAAGGCAGAACACCAAAGAATAGATGCTTTTGAATTATGGTGTTGGAGAAGACTCTTGAGTCTCCCCTGGACTGCAAGGAGATCCAAGTGGTCAATCCTCCAGGAAGTCAAGCCTGATTGCTCCCTGGAAGGACAAATCCTGAAGCTGAAGCTCAAATACTTCGGCCACCTGATGAAAGAAAGGATTGTTTAGAAAAGACCCTCATGCTGGGAAAGATTGACGGCAAAAGGAGAAGGGGGCGGCAGAGGATGAGATGGTTAGACAGTGTTACCGAAGCGATGAACATGAAATTGGGCGAACTCCGGAAGCTAGTGGAGGACAGGGAGGCCTGGTGTGCTGTGGTGCATGGGGTCGCGAAGAGTCGGACATGACTTAGTGGCTGAACAACAACAACTTACACAGGAAGATGCAAACTTTAAGAGTTAGAATCTTCCCCTCCCCACCTGACCCAATCATCTTGATGAAAGGCTACTCTTGAGTGGCCGGAAGGGAGTCTGCATTTGAATAGTACAGTAGTGGTGATAAGATTGACAATAGATAAAGACAGGGATAGTCTTTTTTAACACTTCCCCCTCCCCTTTTCTCCTTCTGCTGGGAAAGCACTATTTCTTTCTACCCAGCCAAAACTTTGTGCTTTTTAAAACTGCTTCATGCTTTTCCTAAACACAACATTTTGTTTCTTTTACAAAATTACTCTAATGCTCCAGCCTTTTCTGTTGCTGCTTTAAACTTTGGTGGGGAAACCTTTTGGCTTAGTCTAAAAAAGACTTTCCAGGTTACTTTAGCTCCTATGCAGATTAGAATAGAGTTGTCCTCACTATGCTATTTTGTCATGATACCCAGATTTGCATTACAAGACCCTGAGGGAAGGGAGACATTTGAATGTCCCTTGACACCAATTCTTAATGGTCTGCATTGTCTGCATTTTCTTGTGCTATCTCCCGAGGATCACCTCTGTGTCTTCCTTGCAGGATAGCAGCTCAGAACTCTCAGGATGAAATCCAAAATGGAGTCAGACCTGTACACGTTTAAGGGAAGGAGAGGGTGTTCTTAGCACTGCCCTCCCCTAGATGGGGTCCATACCTGTTCTCATCATAAGAACATAAGAAGAGCCCTGCTGGATCAGGCCAAAGGCCCACCTAGTCCAGCTTTCTGTATCTCACAGCAGCCCACCAGGTGCCCCAGGGAGGCATGAGACAACAAGGTGCTTGCATCCTGTTGCCACTCCCTTGCAACTGGTACTCTGAAGTAGCCTACTACTAATGTTTTTTATTTTTTTTTTGGAGATGATTTTTTAATTAATTTTTATAGCTATAAAGATACAGGTAAAGGACAATCAATTACATAGGAAAGGTATACAAGGGATCAGACAATAGGAAATTTGAGGCAGTACGAGAGTGAGATCTACATGCACAATCAATAAAGTAGCCTACTACTAATGTAAGGAGGTTGCACAATCCATCATTGCCTATAGCCCACGATGGAATTTTCCTCCAGAAATCCATCCAATCCCCTCTTAAAGGCATCCAGACTAGATGCCATCACCACCTCCTGTGGCAAAGAGTTCCACAGATTAACTACCCGCTGGGTAAAAAAGTACTTCCTTTTATCTATTTTAACTCTCCCAACCCTCAGTTTTAGCGGATGCCCCCTGGTTCTGGTGTTTTGAAAGAGGGAAAAGAACATCCCTCTATCGACTCTATTCCTTCTGTGCATAATTTTGTATGTCTCAATCATGTCCCCCCTCAGGCGCCTTTTTTCTAGGCTGAAGAGCCCCAAACGCTGCAGTCTTTCCTCATAAGGGAGGTGCCCCAGCCCCGTAATCATTTTTGTCGCTCTCTTCTGCATCTTTTCCAGCTCCACTATGTCCTTTTTGAGTTGCGGCGACCAGAACTGTACACAATATTCCAGGTGTGGCCTTACCATCGATTTGTACAATGGCATGTACAAATCCAAATCACATCCTGTCTTACCCCTTCACCTTTCCAGGTCCTGTATTATGTGCATCTGGTTACACCTCCATCTGACCATCATGAACATAGCAACCACAAGTATTACCTATAGGCCAAAATAACCACAGTGGGGTACAGAGCTACGTTAAGGAGGCTCTTAACAGTTTGACTTTAGCCAAAAAGTGTCTTCCCACCAAGAGTTGCTGCTTCTACTGTTGCCAGAACCTCTATTGTTTGCTGGTAACTGTGCTACACTACAAGGGTGGTGTTCTTGCTTAAAGCTTTCAGCTTCAGAAGCTCATACAGTCCATCAAACAAGACAGGTTCGAAAAATAGACACTTGATCACAAAGCTTGATCACAATCACTTGATCCCCCCCCCCCACAAAGCGGTCTCACATCCCTTTGTTTTTCACTGACCTCTTAGAAATTCACCCGTCACTTTTCTGGGCTCTGTTTGGCCAGCCCTGGAATGTTTCTCTTGAGGGCAATTGACATTATCCCTGGCTTGCTGTTTTCTATAAATATCTGCTCTAACAAAGGCAGATCCAAAGTGAAATTCTTAGGCCTTTGGCCCAGCTAAGTTATGGGCAGTCCTACTTCGAAAGAGGAAATTCTGCCTCTTTCTTGAATCCGAGGCTGATGGGAGGGTATCTTAAACACAGATCTTTCACTGTCATTAGCATAAGCTAAAAAATTGAGCTTTGCCAGGTTGGAGAGAAAGTGTAGGGATTTTTTTTTTTCTGGCTAAATTTCTGTATACAAGGCTGCTGTAAAAAGCACATGAGGTTGGCCATTAGGAAACAAACTACATGGATTGGAAACATCCCTGTACTACAGTTGAGGGCAAGGCTGGACCAAGATCTCCTAGTGCCAGAGGTGGCATGACAAATGCTACTCTGGATGGGCAGCTTTTGCTCCTCCAGCTCTCTAGCCCACCACTCTCTTCTCTGCACTTCTGCTTTGCCCACTCTTCCTTTTCCTGTCCAAGGAGTGAGGGGGAAGGAGCAGTGAAGGCAAGTGGGCAGATAGAAGTGAGTACCCTGTGTGAATCTGCTGCCTGAGGCAACTGCTTCAGTTGGCCTTGTGGGTGGGCCAGCCCTGAGTAGGAACAGAGACTGAGAGATGTTGGCTTGTCTAAGGCCTCCTTGTATGTTCACTGGTTGAAGTGGCATTCTGAACTGGGGAATCGTATGTATGAATCCACACTTTGATTGGAGATAAATACTTTCTCCATCCCCTACCCCCCCAAGGAAGGAGTTTTGAAAGAGGGATACTCTATAGGGTTACCAGATACAAACTGGGACAGAGTGCCTATACCTTTAACCATTGTATAAAAGAGGGAATTTGGGCAGATGCATATTTTTAAACCCTTCTATGTTGAACTGCTACGCAAGCAAGGTCTTGCTCAAAATCCTACAAGCTCGGCTTCAGCAGTATGT